>CM060065.1:52329463-52426963 GCA_030533445.1 Cyprinodon diabolis
ATGTCCATGTAGCAGCAGATGTGTGCTGTGTGAGTGGAGCTCGCTGTGACTGAGTGGGTGGATAGAGGCCTCCCATCACCCTACGCCCCCCCCCCCCCCCCCCCCCCCTCCTGTGGCTGCGCTCCAGCTTCTTTTCCCAGCAAACATTTAACAATCAGGGACCTGCGGGTACGGGCCAAGTTCAACACACGGACCCAAAATAAGGCCGAACGTTTCATGATCTGATGTTACGGTGTGATAAACTTCATGCTGAGGGTGCCAGAGACCCGCTGAGCTCCAGGTTCAGATCCACTCAGCTTTCATGTTGGCTGTGAAGAACCTCCAGAACAACAGAAAGAAGCAGAACGAGGCACTTTGAGGGATCTATGCCCCTGATTGGACTCTGACCGATGAGGAGGCGTCACTGGCCGCAGCATTTACTAACTTCATCTGTTAAATCAGTTCATGTATGGCTTATTGTGGATATGATCTCTATAGCAGCTCAGGAACATCACAGGAACCTGAACTTCACCGGTCCCTCCTTCCCACTTTCCCCCAACTAGATTTGTCCTTAAACATCTGAAAGGAACCTATCTAGACAAACTTATTTCCTGCGTCTAGTAGACTTTCTGGCTGAAGGGAAAGGGATTTCATGTAATGCCTCCTCAGACCTGGAGAAGGTTTCAGTCTTGGATCCTGTTCTGTTTGTGGATGTTAATGAAACCTTTATTCAAATGTGCAAATGACCTTCAGAGAGAACAGAGGACTTGGTTCATGACTTTCCAGGTTTCCTTTCTGATGAAGCGTAGTTTGTTCAGCCGAGGCTCCATGCAGGGGGCGTGTGTTTCCAACACACACTCATCCCTCCATCACCTCACGGATCCCTGTGACACGATCCCAGTCACAGAGACCAGACTCACCACTAATCCCCCCCAAACGGACTCGCCCATGCATCAACACACCTTCCAGACGCGGATAACTCTCTGTGGTGTTTCCTAAAGCCTCAGGAGCAATCCGGGTCTTCTGTGGCCACGGCGCCCAGCCATCAGGCCGCTACGGGAGCTAACCTCCTAAGAGCTGCGGCTTTGTCAATCTGAATCCCAGGCTCTCTCTGAGGGCCAGACCAGGCTCCTGTGGCATGTGAAGCAACTGTGGCTTTGTTGGACCTCTCTTGTCATTTTCCACTGTAGCAGCAAACATTGCTTTATCAGCCCAGCATTTTGGAGCTCTGGAAAAAAAGAAAAAGCAGAACAATGAAAGTGCTGCCTAGTTTGGCCGCCACGCACCATTTCAGTCTCAGCATAGCAGAAACTCTCCCAGGAATCACTCATAGCCCGCTCTGGCTCCTCTGACTCCTTCATTTTGGTTTTTATGGAAGAAAATGAAGAGAACTCCTTCAGGAAGTGTGCACACTCATCCTTCACTGTCAGCGTGTGGAGCCACCAGGATGCCACAGAGCAAACCGGGCTGGACCGCCGCTGAAAAAGCCCAACAGAAATCCTAATGATGGGACGTCGGCGGCTGAAGAGGTGAGGGATCATCCTGGCCGTTCAAACCCAGACTCAGTCCATCTTAGTCATTGTGTTCTTGTTTGAGACACCCCACCCCCATTGTCTACTGGTGGTGCTCAGAGGAACCATGTGTGCTTCTGCCAATGACGAGGCTATGATATAGCTCACCGCCATCAGGGTGTGGCAGTAGGGACTGTTATCAACTGAATGCAGAAAACCTGAACAAAGTGCCTTATATTTATTTCTTCTCTGTCTTTCAGGATCCAAGGTGCGATGTTTAGACCTATCTCTCTAATCTTATCCTGGGTTAGAAGCACCTTATCCGCCCATGGACTTGCTTTTCTTCTCCTTAAGCTGCGCTCAGCTGCATCTACCTTCAGAAACAGACACACAGCTGCAGGATGACAGCTGGAGCTGAGCTCTCTGGAAGTCCACCCGCTGCAGCGGCTCTCTTTGCTCCAGTCGGACAGTCCTGATCTTAGACAGATGAGCAATTAGATGAGAAGGTGAAAATTCCCATCCCTCACAATTCATTAGATAAAAATGATCAGTTTCACCCACAGTGACGCTTTCCCAGCAGGATGCCAGAGCCGTGATATGAAGAAAAGAACGTGAAGCTTTGTTCTGTCAGCAGGAGAAGGAGGATATAATAGAACTCCATAGAGATAACTTTGAACTCTGCTTTGCTTTAGAACCAAATGTTGGTTCGACCGGTAGATCTGATGTGACCAGAAGGTCCGTGCCGAATGCTGCCCAGGGTCTCGTTAGTCTTGGAGGCGTGTTTGGGGCTGTTATCATATCTGCCCTATGGTGACGTTTCTGCAGAGAGGTCTGCTTTAGGATGTTGGTTCTTTCAACGAACTGGAGCTCCCCACAGCCAGCGGCACTCACACAGTCCCAAACCATGACACCCCCACCACTATGCTTGATTGTAAGTCATCCTTGCTTGACTCCATCTGAGTCCAGACGGATCGGAACGGTTTGAAAGAACATTGGAAGATCTGCTCAGTCTAACCAGTGAGGAGCTCGTCTCTCACTGACCTCCCACTTCCTTCTGCCTGTGGACCAGTAGCTCCAAGTGCGAACACCTCGTTACGGTTAACGAGCTGACAGCAGAGCTGGGTTGCATCCAGGTTACAGATCACGTCTGGATCTCCTGGATTTCAGGAAGAGTTTCCCACACTCCCCTCTGCTGTCCTCCTCTTCCTCCTCCTGCGCTCTGACAGCAGTATTAATGCACCATCAGCGCTCAGATATGTGTGAGTTATGAACCCAAGGTTCGGATCAGAACTCTGCTCTGTGTCAGAGCTGCAGCAGTTTGTCTCCTTATCTTAGAGGTCTGCTCAGACTTTCTCAGAACTCTGAAATCCTCCTCCACAGAACATGAGCACGTTCCTCAGGTCATCCTTCAGCAGGCCTCAAACAGAAATATGAAGTTCCTCCATGTCGGCCTCTGAAAGGAATGATGGAGACCAAGGAGGAGAAAAGCATAATAATAACTGAACCTTATTGATCACACATTGGAGAAATGTACCTCTGCATTTAACCCATCCCCTCTGGGAGCAGTGGGCGGCCATTGTGGGGCATCTGGGGAGCAGTGTGGGGTTAAGGGTCTTGCTCAGGGACCCAGAGTGGCAGTCTGTGGGAGTGGGGCTGGAACTCAGAACCTCTGGATTTCAACCTATTTGCCCTAAGCACTTAGCCTAGTAAACTTATAGCCTGACGTAGTCCTACTGAATTCTAGTCAGAATGAGTCTGATGCTGCTCCATAGAGCTGTGATTATGGGGCGTGTTTCGAACGAACCAGGAAAAAAAATGCCTCTGCACTCAATTGGATAGACCTACAACCAATAAGAGCAACGGAGTGCGTGACGTATGTTAAGCGACGCATAGTTATTGTCAACAAAAATCAAAGCGTGCAGTTGCACGCCTAGAATAAGAAGATGAGCCTTGATCGCGTTTCTCTGTTCCTCTTTTAAAATTAATTTGCTGTCGATATCTTCTAGAACAGACCTAATAGCAGAATCTACTCACCTCAACTCTCCAGCGGCAGCCATTGTTGTTGTCACCCAAGCGCGCTTTGGTGACGTCGTTGATTACGTTACTGTTGATCATCTGTCCATCATCGTATAAAGCCCGCCCTGACAATTTGATTGGCCCGCCAGATATTGTGCGAGCATACTCGCGCTACTATTGAGCAATGCCAGACCGAACTTCCCGACCTCAAACGTTGTGGGCGGGACTAAGTTCGGAATGGCACCCAGGCTAAGTAAACTAGCCCCACCTTCCAGCGGCCAAATTCATTTTTGCCTGCGAGTGGTCTAACCTGCCCCAGGCCCTAGAACTGGCGGGCCAATCACAACGCAGAGTCTTGAACGTCTGGATGCAAAGTGGGCGGCGTTTTGAGGGCGTGTCTTGAATGTCTGGATCCAAAGAAGCATGCACTGCGGCAGCAGCAGCTTTCAATGGAGCGCTTCATTGGAAGTTAAAAGTTCTCTTTCTGTCGCTGTTGTTCAATAAAAGTTTTAAGATGATTTGAGACGAGAATATTATACTTTAAAGCGTCACTATATGGTCCATTTACCGATTTAATGTGTAATTAAAAAAACAAGTTGAGAGGACCAGCAACCAACAGAGCTTTGAGGCTAACGGCAGCCAGGGCTAACGTTAGCCCGTCTGCAGCAGCCCTCTCTTGGCATAGTCGTGTGTGAAGGACCGCTGGCTCTGATGGCAATTTTTGACTCAGCTTTGGAATCAGTTCTGGAAGGATCAGACTTTGGGTTTTCGTTGAACAGGAACCAGGAAGAGGCTCTACGCTCATTCATTTTTAAGAAGGACGTATTCGCCGTTTTACCAACAGGCGGTTTGTTTCCACTCCCCCACCAGCTTCCTGTCGTGCTTCCTACGTCACAGTCAGTGGCGCTCATTGGTCAGAGCGTTGGCCAATAGGCGAATGTCTCATTCATCAGGGCCAGACTAGATTACACATTTAATGTCACATTTAGTCTGATTTACCAGGCTACTAACCACTAGGCAACCACTGGATGGGAGGGAGGGACCTTCTGCAGAGGCAGCGTCCCCTACTCAGAGACATGCCGTCATTGTTCGGTTCTGGCCCTGAAAAATTCCTGAAGATGTGAGGAGAGAAGAAAGCTAGAGGTTCTTCTGGATTAAAACAAAGTTGATCTGAAAACGATTCAGCAGGTTGTGCAAAAAAATAAAAAATAGATGAGACGATCCAAAGAATCCAGAGAACGTCAAGCCGGATCAGAGTTAAGGTTCTGTTGTCAGCTGGACATCCACGTCCACCTGCTGTCCTGTTCTTCCCAAACAGAGAATCTTGGAGAATTTAAGAACCACAGAAGAAGAAAGACCACATGCCCTGTTGGACACCTGGAGAGTGGGACACACTAAAGCCGGGCGTACACTGAGCGATTTTCGGGGCGATTTTCCAGTCTTGCAAGAATTTTCCGATCGGGCCGACTGTCAGCCTGATTGTGAGTCGTGCAGTGTACATGGGGGTAACCAGGGGCGATCAGCCTCTCACGACCACCTCCCCATCAGGAATCGTGAGGTCGTGGGCAAATCGCACAGTGCTCATGCAAAAACAAGGAATGTTCTGTAAACACAGCAGCACGGTAGGGATGCAATGAAAGTAATGCAGTTTTAGAGATGTAATGTAATGCAATTTTACAGAAAGTAATGCACTTTCTGTAAAATTGACAGACCGTAGTAGCCATTTTCCTTTTTCTTTGCCTTTTTTCCAAATACGTCGTCGCCTTTTCTTTTTAGGGCTTTCGGCACAAAATTGCACAAATTGCCGAGGCTAAAGTGAGCTTCATATTCCCCGTCTATTTGTTTGGCTTCCGGATAGACGAGTCAAAGCAGCTCCATCTCAATGCTAAGCTATGTCCGATGTGCTTTTTAGTCGTTCAGTGTGGTAGATCGCATGAGAGCGTCAGGCCGAACATAAATCGTGAGCTGTGATCTCACACTGTACGACTAAACCCTGCGGTTAGTCGCACAGTGTGAGCAGCAGCTGCGTGCAACGACTGAAAAAAATCGTACAGTGTACGCTGGGCTTAAGAGATGCAGATCGAATAAGAAAAGAGGTGATGAAGATGACTGGAGGAAACAGGAAGTGGATGAGGAAGCAGGATCTTCTGCAGGTGAGAAAAAGATTCCCAGAAATGCTGCGAAGGATTCTTTGTTTTATTCATTTTTCTTTTGCTTTTCTACTCCGTCCAAACATAACAGAGAATAAAATGAGATGCAGGATGTTCTGTTTTTCTGCCAATCTAAAGACTAATCCCTTCATAGAACCATCTCCTCCATCCTAATTCATCACAAGATTGCAAAAGTCCAGAGAGCTTAAAATAACCGGCTCCATCAATAACTCCTCCTGATGAAATTCCTGCCTAATGCAGGACAAGTTTTCCTGTTTTCAGAGCGGCAGACCGACCTTCTCCCCCACAGCGCGATATCGCTGATCTCAGATCAGCACAGTCACTCATGAATCATGCTGACAGGGGCCGGGCGGTCTCCGTATGACTCAGGACAACAGGCACACATATGAGAGGACACGCAGCGGTGACCCCGGGTCAGGACCAGAGCGGCTGAGATGGACTCACTGATCATCAGATCTGTTTTGGAAGAGAGGAGAGTGGAATCAGGTGTACTTTCTGTCTGGTTCTGCAGCTCATTGGGGTGTGTGTGTGTGTGTGGGGGGGGGGGGGGGGGGGGGGGGTCGAGGTGATTGTTCATTCACAGGCTGCTTGACCTCTGACCCCTGGAATGCTACTAAACTGGATGCTGGCAGCTTCCCTGTGAGGTTCTGGACCGTCCAGCTCTACAGCTTTGTTGAATCGCAGCGATACGATCTGAGACCTGAAACTGGGCCAAGAGAGAAGAAAACAGAGCTATGCTGAGCAGAGAGGAACACTGACAAGCTCCAGATCCAACACAGGACTCAAACACAGAGCACAGAAGAACCAAAGGACACAAAGGTCCATTTTATAAACGTCTGGACCTCTGCAGGGATTTGTGAAAATAATCAGAGCAGGTCCAACGGACTCCTTTAAGATAACAGAACTGTTAGAAAGTTGGAGTTGTTCTGATGAAGGAACCAGGACTTAAAGCCAGATTCCAAAAAGATTATTTAATCAGAACTTCAGTGATTGTCTGATGGTAAACAGACCACAGCAGTCAGAATTAAGCAGAACTGGACTGGTTTCACCTGGTGTCTGGACTCATCTGGACTCCTTCAATCAGGCGGCGGATCCACATTCAGAAAGGTGGAACAGATGATAAAACCAGAAACATTGGTTTATCCAGAAGGATAAAAACTGTATCCTCATACTGATGCTTCCCTGATATAAAAAAAATGATAAAAATTCACGTGTTCAAATGTGATCCTGTTTCCCAGACAGAATTATCAGAGTTTCAAGCATGATTCCCAGATTTTTTTGTGCTTCCCATCTTCCACATGGGAATCCCAAAAATTTCACACTTGTTGTTCCTGTTTCTGTCATAAAAGCACCAGGAATTTCACATGATTCTCATTTTTCACATGAAAATCTCTTTAAATCCCTTTTTCCAAAAGAAAAATCCCAGTAATTTCCTACATAATTCCAATTTTTCATTTATTTTTCCTGTTTCCATCATACAAAAGCTGAATTTCACATGTGATTCCAATGTTCCTCCTGAAAATCCCATCTGATTCCCATCTTCCACATGTTAACATTATTTATCCAAGTGATTATCACCTGATTGTGTAATCCTTTTTTGCATCATATCAGGAAGTCCACAAACTGTAGTTAAAAGCCTTCAGCTGATCCAAAATGCTGCAGCCAGAGTTCTGATGAAAATGAAAAAGAGAGATCATATCTCTCCTATCCTGGCTTCTCTTCATTGGCTTCCTGTTAAATCCAGAATAGAATTTAAAATCCTCCTTCTCACATATAAAGCCTTAAATGGCCAAGCTCCATCTGATATCAGAGATCTGATTGTTCCTTATGTTCCTAACAGAGCACTTCGCTCTCAATCTGCAGGTTTACTAGTGGTTCCTAGAATTTCTAAAAGTAGAATGGGAGGCAGATCTTTTAGTTATCAGGCTCCTCTCCTGTGGAACCAACTACCAGTTTTAGTCCGTGAGGCAGACACCCTGTCTACTTTTAAGACTAGGCTTAAAACTTTCCTTTTTGATAAAGCTTCTAGTTAGAGTGGCTCAGGTTATCCTGATCTATCTCTATAGTTCTGCTGCTATAGGCTTAGACTGCTGGAGGACATAGGGACCCCTTTTTCATCATTCTGCTTCATTCTATCTCTATTCTCCCACTCTGCAGAATCTGTTAGTTCAATCTCTAACGTTCTGCTCTCTCTGCTTTTTCTCAAAGTAGCTTCATCTGGTCTGTTCCTGTTTGGCTGTGACTCCATCCTGGAGAGAAATATCAACTGTGCTGCTGCCATCAACACCTTTGTTTCTAGATGTTGGAGCTTGGCCTGTTTTCCAGTGTAGTCCTGTTTCTCTGACTGTGACTAACTGGATGTGCTCTCTTCATCCTCTGACATGGGAGCTGGCTCGGAGCTCGTCTGCCTGGCTGTGTGTTTCCTGGACGGGGCCGCCTGTGGAGCTGGTTGCCTTTTGTATCTATGCTTCTTTTTCTATGTCTGCTTCTGTCTCCTTGAACCCCAGTGGGCCTCAGCAGATGGCCGCTCACACTGAGCCTGGTTCTGCTGGAGGTTTCTTCCTGTTCAAAGGGAGTTTTTCCTCTCCACTGTCGCTACAAGCATGCTAAGTGTGAGGGATTGCTGAAGAGTCAATGAGTCGATGCAATCAGCTGGTTTTCCTTAGATAGAAAACTTTGAATCAATCTGACTGGATGATCTGGTGAACTGGAAAGTGACCTGAGATGACATGATGTGAATTGGAGCTATAGAAATAAACTGAATAGAATAGAATTGAATCCCTTTTTGCATCATTCAAAAGTCAAAAAGCATATTTGAAAATGTTTTTTGTGTATCGTTTTACAATTGCACACTTTTATGTAAAAATCTTACGACATACTTTGAGTATACATTTTAAAAATATAATAAGCTAGAAAAATGACACACTGACATCCTTTGGGAAATTCAACCAGTTATTCAATTTTATTTATTTATATTTTTTTATGAAATACAAGCAATTTTGCAAATTTAAATTATTTTTTTATCGTTTTAGGTTTTTTTTATACAGATTTGTACTGAATTCCAATAAATGTTCACTTTTGATGCACATGTGTATCACACATGCAGGCAAGCCATGAAAACATGGGAATAATATGTGCTTTAACATAAAAACTTCCAAATCCACCATCAAACGTGCAACTTGAGAAACCTAGCTTTCACATGTGAAAGTCATGCGTTTTTCTTTACGGTGTCACGTTTTGGTTTAGAGGACCCAAATGCAGAGGCAGAGAGGCTGAGCTGATTTCTTGTAGTTTTAATGCAAACAATAAAAAATAAAAAAGGATAATATCTTCTGTTCAGCTGGAAGCTGATGCCATGATTGCATCATATGAAGTGATCAGTCTGAGGGAAATTATCCTGATTGTTGGGCTGTCAGAACTCAGTGAAACAAATGGTGAAAATCTGCTCCGCTTTTAAAATAGTGAAAGTCATCAAATGCAGCCCTAAATGTACATAAATACCAAGATTTTTTTCCTACTTAAAAAACATTTCTGTTTTAGTCTCATACAGACTCTGCTCTGCATGATCATTTAGCTATTTCACAGAAACGTTACAGCCTTATTCTTGATGTTTTATTTTATTTCTTTACCTGGCTGTTCACCATGAACGAGTGCAGCTGTTACAGCAACCGCCTGAGGTACGATTTTACCATAAACTTTGCAAACATAGAAAGCATTTTTGAATCTGTGCTTCTATGTTTATTTTTTAAAATTCTTTATTTTCGAACATGCAAGAGAAAAACAAACAATAAAACAATGTTTAAAAACATTGGAGAGAAAAACAACAAACAAGGTACCCTTCTTTCCTGAGTTAATTTACCTCTATTACATGTGCGAAAAGGAGTAGGAAGAAGTAAAACTAATGTACTCCTACCCCTTTAATTCTTGTAATTATAATTTATATGTATTTATAATTATGTTGCTAAATATATCCATATAAATACATACCTACCTACACATATATAAATATATATATACACATATAACGTCATACATATATACAAATAAATGAAACAAAAAACACAAGCAAAACTTTCTACAATGCTTCTCTATACCTTTTGAAAATAATTTCTTTGTACATTTTTTTGAAAAGGAATATGTTTTGGCATTGCTTTAGGTTCTCATTTAGTTTGTTCCACAATTTAACTCTGCAAATTGATAAACAAAATATTTTTCTTGTTCCACATTTATTATGTTCCTCTTGTATGTTTGCTTCAGTCTCCATAAAACCCATTGGGACTCTTACTATTGCACCATGCTCATCCAGGAGGAGTGAATCCTGCAAAGACTGGATGCAATCATTTGGGTCGACAGGTTTGGACCAATCAGTGTGAATGATTTGATCTCTTTAAAATGCCTTGAGATGAGATGAAATGACAAACTGGTGATATATGAGACATTTAATTGAATTCAAATCCCTCCAGAGGAGGAGGTCAGGTCTGCACCTCCGCAGAGAAAGAGAAGTAGATAAGGCTGAACGTTGTCATGATGGTGATAAGGAAAATGAGGAACATGCAGAAGATCTTGTCCCATTTGGAGCAACTGGAGGGGTGCATCAGGGTTTTTGATTAGGATAAATGGAGGCAATGAGCTGAGTCAAGACTTCCTCCTGCAGCAGGAAGTAGATCTCCCTGTGGCTGTTTGATAAGAAACTACATCTGAGCTAAGATTTAACTTGATTTCAGCTGAACCTCCATCGCTCCATCCTGGACCATGACTCTAGCGGTACTGATGCAGACCTCTGTGTCAGGCTCTTTATTCAGGCTCAGACTAGGAATGGGCATTTTTCCATCTACACCAGCCCATATATGGACATTTGAACCAAAGTCTATTGATCTCTTAGGTCATAAATCTAAAGAAAAACATTTTTTACCCATAGACGGCCATCCTAAACTGCCAGATTGGGAAACATCCCAACCTGGCAACAATGAATGGAAGACGGGAAACGTTAGCCTTTAGATGTAAAACCCCATCATGCAGCGCAACATCATTTAGCAAAATATTTGAGCATAAAATCGCCAAATATAAGAGGAAAATCATAGTTTGGTTTAAAGAATTCTTTTTTGTTTTATTATAATTTAGTTTGTTGTAAGGATTTTACAGTTAGAACAAATAGAAAATGACACCATATTCCAACCGTCACAAGGATGAGCATGAAGGAAGGGCTGTAGATACTGCATGCATCATTTAGGGAGTTAACATTGGATTACTGCTTCAGCTCCTTCAGTTATTTACTGTCACAAGTAGGAGCTTCGGCCGGAGAGGAAGTGTTGGAGCCGCTATGATTTATTTGATCCCAGATGATCGACTGGAAGACGATGCAGCAAAGAAGTTGTTAGATTTCTATCTGGTACCTTTTTTTAAGACTTCAAAGGATGCTGGGAAATAGCTGGGCCTGCAAGCATAATAACATTCCCCTTGATTACTGTTAATGTGCATAAATCCTGTAGTTTCCATCGGGAAATGATAAAGGATTTTTACCCTGATAAAAGTTTTGCAGCTCCTTCTCCTCACTTTTGAAATTTCATCCTGACCCTGTGTAACCTTTCAGGTTGGAGGTGAGGCTTAGCCTCCCAGGTAGGACCGTGCAGGTCATCACTACCTCTGACATAACCTGAAAGGAGAAGCTGTCCTTCTGTTGGCCAATTCTCTCCACTGTCTCCTTTCTTCTCCTCCACCCAGAGGAAGATGCTGCAAGCTCTGCAAAACTTTCCCAACGGGTAACGGCCAACCGCCACGCACACACAAATTCTCTATTTTTAAGCTGTAGCTGGACAGAGAAGGAGATGAAACGAGGAGAGGGTGCAGTGTGTTGTTCTGCTGGGCTGAGAGCAGATGGGCTCAGAGATTAGATCTGACCTCAGATCAGAGCCGCCGATGTTATTTAAGTTGTGGTGGGCTGCGGTGGTGTAACAGCCAGACCTGCTGCAGTGTGTGTGTGTGTGTGCGGAGTGTGTTGCTAGGGGAGGGGTGAGGGGGTGGGGGGTGCTGAAGGAGAGCTGATAGAAGCCAAACACACTGGGAAGCAGAGACACCCCATGAGCTTCCCCCTCTCCTCCCCCGTGGTGTGGACAGTCACAGGAAGCATGTGGGCCCTGCAGGAGCTGAGGAACAGCACAACACACTTCCTCTTCTTAACTCACACACACCGAGTTACATAAGCTACACTTCATAATAAACTGTTTGTTTTTTCTAACCTCTTTACTTCCACTTCAGAGAATGTATGGGCTGCAGGCTGCACACTGTGACCAGCATGCTGTTAGCTGTAAGCTATTTGTTTCTGGCTGCAGGAGGTGAGCGCCAGGCTGCAGGCTGTGTGTTTGAAGCGGCTAGCTGCAGACTGCGCGCATGAGGGTGCTAGTTACCTGCTAAGTGCTACAGACTGTTAGCTACAGGCTTTTTGTTGCAGGCTCAAAGCTACATGCATCCGTCATCTGCAGGATGTTAGAAGCAGGTTATGAGTGAAAATGTTAGGAATCCAGGTTGTGTGGTTTGTGTTTGTCTTTCCTCCTCCACTAGGCGGCGCCTGGTTCTGGTTGGCCTCCTCACACACCTGCGGATGGTTACCTCATTACCTGAGGACTCTTAAGCAGCTGACTGCCACTACCTCGACGCCAGAGTGTTTGCCAGTTTTGGGTACTCTAGTTAACCCCTAGAACCCGACGGACCCACCGGTGGGTCCAGCTGCTACGTGACCTCGTAATTTTAACAAACCCCCAGTATTGATGTAAAAAACACATTTAGCACAGTTTGGTGACATTTTTGGATAAATGTGCCAAAATGGCCTCTCCGCCTAAGAAATTTCTCACTAATACCATTCTAAAATAAATATGATTCATCTGATTGAGTCCAAATTTGGTATATTTTTACACAACATTTAGATTTAAAAGTCTGTACTACTTTTTTGTGCTATAAATAATATTTTGGTAGTTTTTTGCAATGTTTATTTCAAAGAAAATTTTGGCGAGGTTCAAAAAATGCAAAATATTTTGTATTTTGTCCCTAATATTTCAGGCAGGGTCAAAGCTACAATGGTGCTGACACCAGAAAACCATTCTATGACATCTTACCTTTACAGAGGTACCAAAAGTTTCTTCTTTAATCTAATAGCTGTGAGGCTAGAAGTGATTTACTTTTGTGTGTTTTTGTCCGGCAGAAATTTCTTTATACCCCCTGAGGATGTAAGAGGTTAAACTGAGTTTTTGTCAACCTGAGTTTTAATCTTGTTGTTTTTGTCTTTGCCTCTCGGCAGGAAGTCATCCTGCAAACTGGATGTTTTGGACCTTCTCCCCCTGGAAGGATTCTCTGAGCACCAAACTGAGCTGAGAATTCAATAGGGATGGAACGGTTTTTGAAAACCGTCCGAACCGTTCAGTTCGACTGTCTCGGTTCGGTTCGCGTGTGTTTCGTTCGGTTCATGCGCTGCTCCTTTTTCTCATAGGCGAAGCGTTTACACTCCAGAGCAGAAGGTGGCGGTACTGCGACCAAAGCCAACCACCAGTAGTAAACAAGAAGAAGTGAAGCAGCATAGCCGGGTGTAGCAGAAAAAAATCAGTTGTTGTGGAGAATTGTGTGGGAATGGCGAGTGGGAAAGAACAGGAGCTGGAAGACGCGCCAGCAGCACTTTATAGGTCTGCTGTATGGGACCACTTTGCATTTAGAGTGACCTACGATGACGGCGGGAAGAAAGCTGGGGATAAAAGTGCAACAGTGTGCAAGCATTGTACAACACGTTTTGTTTATGCTAACAGCAACATGACCAACATGTCAGGCTAACCCTGAAATCCCTCATCCTCCGTCAGCGCTCCGCCCCGCTGCGCTGCAGACCGGCTGCTCAAAGCAAAGCCTACAGCCTCCACTGTGGCTCCTGTCCGCTCCGCTCTGAGTCCCTTGGAGATGGTAGAGGGCAGCGCCAGATGATTACATTCAAAGCAGCAAAACATGCAGAAATGATCAAGGGTTTCCGCGGATCAATTAAAAATAATTACAATCCATTAATTTTTTTCATTAATTTCATAAATTTTATTTTTCATTAATTTTTATTATTTTTATTATTTTTTTTATTTTTCGGTGTAACAATAAACATATACCGAACCGAAAACCACGACCACGAAACCGTGAACCGAACCGTGGATTTTGTGAACCGTTCCACCCTTAGGATTCAAGTTTGTGGTTTGGATCAACCTTTCCCCCCAAGGATTGTTTTGGGCTTCTCACTGAGCAGGGGATTCATCCCCACTATAACCCGTTCAAGTACCGCAAGAAAACTAAGTGGCAGTCAGCTTCTCCGTTCACCAAGGAATAACCGCAATCTGGGTAAACCCTGTCCGCCCTCCAATGAACAAGACATTCACTGGAACATCCCACACCTACTGGATTCAATAAGCGACGCCTTTTTCTGGAAACGTGAGTCTGCAACCTAAATCCACTTCTTCAAGTCAAAGACTCTAATTTCCCACTGAGCCTGAACTAACCGCAGTGTCTTCACCTTCCAGTTCCGGTTCGACAGTGTTCAGAGATGCGCTGGATTCATCTCTTCCACTCTCAATAAAAACCCGTTAAACTTTTCCCTGGTCTCTCTGTTTGGTCGTCTGCATGTGGGTCAGAGCTCTAGATAAAATCATGACAGAAAAAGAAAAACTTGCCACCCCTGGAATCCATTCTAAGAAGGCACTTATTATTTTTATGCTGATGATAGTCGGATATATTTGCCTATTAAAAAGAAAAATGCCTTCTCCCTTGCACCACTATTGCCATTCCTTAAATCCTGGTTGGCTTTGAAATTTTTAGATCCTAACGAGAAAAATCTGAAGTGATGGTATTTGGTCCCTGTAACCTTTGTGAATGCCTCCCTGTAAAAGCTATAGTGGAGGATGTTCTTTTTCCGGGTGGATCATCTAAATAAGTGGTCCTCCTAATTGTCAATCATTCTGGTGATGTGTTTAGGTAAGGCCGTCCTACGTGCTTCTTCCCATTTTCACTTACCGCTGGTGAGTCTGACACTTTTAAACAGAGCGTGCATGAGGAGAAAGGGCCGCTCTCGCCCATGTTTAGTAGCCGTTCTCTCTCGGGGGGGGTACAGGGTTGTGCATGTGCATATGTGTTGTGTAGAGAGGGCGGGTGTTTCATAAAATAAAATAAAATCCTTCACCTCTAACTTGAGCCTTTTTCACTGTATTTTTAATGCCTGTCGTCTCAAACTTGGGTTTTAAGATGTACCTTGTTATTAAATTGAATCAGCTCTGTAATAAAAGTCCAGTTTTTAATCATATCAGGCAGCGGGCCAAGGTCAAACCTTTATTTGCACAGCAGCACTTTGGAACAGTAATCCAGGCGTTTGTTAAATCTCGGCTGGACTGCTGTAGGGGTGACCCAGTCCCCTTTTAACTGGAGTACGTCAGAAGAAGCACGTATCTCCCATCCAGGCCACCTTCCATTGGCTTTCTGTGCATTTTAAACTTCATTTTAAGATCATTTAATTTGTTTTTAAGTCTTTGAATGGCTTGGCCCCTCCCTTTCAGTTGCTGCTCCAAATTTATAGAGTGAGCTCCGCCTCCTCATTAGACGATCCACTTCACTGTCTATTTTTATAAACTCGTCTTAAAAACTATTTTTATTCATCGGCTTTCAACACAGCATTAGACTCTTTCTGTTTTTGCGTTTGTTATATTGTTTCATTAGTTTTAATTTATTTTTTTCTCCAGTTATTTCATACCTTTAAACTTCTGTTGTTTTTATGCTATTTGAACTTTACTTGCCCTGTAAAGCACTTTGGGGCAGCTGTGGTTGTTTTAAGGGACTTTATAAATAAAGTTAAGTTGAAAAAAGGTCAGAGAGCTGTTCCCCCCCCTTCTTCAATCATGGCACCCTCCACAGGTTCGAGTGGGACTTCATTGGGAGTGACACTAGATATTTAAGGGGTAGTGGTTTGGGATTATGGCCACTTCTCAATGCACACCTTCCATCCTCTATAATCTCTGTAAATGGTTGAAGTGAAGCTCAGCTTCTGTTTTTGCAGGTTGTGGGGAAAAAAAGTAGAATTAAAACAGTACAAGTTAATCAGTATTTGAGCCATATTGGAAAGATCCTGGAACCTGTCACTGTTTTATGCAATCTGCTGTAAAAAATTTATGTAACATCGCAACAAAGAATTGGTTTGTATTGGCACGTAAAGTAAAATATAAATTATTTCAAAAAGGTTATCCAGAGTATAATTACTTCCTGTTTTCAATGTTTTGATAAAAAAAACTATTGTAAAAATCGGTCATAGAAGCCGTTTTAATGCTTTCCATTTGTAGGAATTTTCCCATTGAAAGGAGCAAATTAACTGAGTTCTCAACATGCAGCTGTGATTTTGGAGTTTTGAACGTCAACTTATAGTGAAAACCATGGAGGGAAATTTGTGCCATTTTTGTTATGGTATCAAGCAAGGAACATGTTTTATTACTAAATAAATAAAAAAATAAGACAATCAAGAAAGGATTTTTTTTTATAAAACTTCTTAATCCAAAAAGGTTTTGAGAGTAACTTTGCTGTTTACTCTGATTTTATTTTTTCAATTTTAGTCTTTTAATAGATTTTTAGATTGAGCTTTGTAATTTGATTCTTTTATAATTCAATTCAATTCAATCCAGTTTATTTCTATAGCTCCAATTCACATCATGTCATCTCAGGTCACTTTCCAGTTCACCAGATCATCCAGTCAGATGGATTCAAAGTTTTCTATCTAAGGAAAACCAGCTGATTGCATCGACTCATTGACTCTTCAGCAATCCCTCACACTAAGCATGCTTGTAGCGACAGTGGAGAGGAAAAACTCCCTTTGAACAGGAAGAAACCTCCAGTAGAACCAGGCTCAGTGTGAGCTCATCTTCATGGAGACTTTGTGTTGCAATGGTGGCACTAGAGTGGGAAGGTGTGACTGAGACTGTATTTATTTTGTTGTTGTTGTATTTGTCAGGTTGGGGTCGACACATGTTGCAGCTCTGAAATAAGGCCCAACTGGTGGCTAATGGCTTCCTGGCAGCTTCACACTTCATCCTTCTCAATTCATGGGGAGTAATTTTATGTCTTCTTTTTTCAACACGCTTCTTGCTCCCCTGTTGGCTATTTGCCATGAACCGCTCGATTGTGCGATGATCAAAAGCTTGGACATTTCCAAACTGCTGCATCCCTCTGGAATACATCTGACAATTTTTGACTTTTCAGAGTCTGCAAATCTCTTTTCTGACCCATTTTGCCAAAGGAAAGGAAGTTGCCTAATAATTAAGCACACCTTATATAGGGCGTTGATGTCATTAGGCCACACCCCTTCTAATTACAGAGATGCACACCACCTGATTCACTTAGTTGGTAGTTGGCTTTCAATCCCATACAGCTTGAAGTAGGACAACATGTATGAAAAGGATGATGTGGAGGAAATACTCATTTTCCTAATAATTCTGCACACAGTGTCGACCCACAGCTACTTCCTGATTGTCCCTCTTGCGTTGAGGCGTGGAATAACACAGCGCAGACAGAGCAGTGGGCCGGTGTAGATGGAAAAACAATCGTTCTCAGTCTGAGCCTGGGCATAAATCGAAAATATCTGTGACGAGCTCACGGCGACAAACTGCCAAGGGGTGGAGCCAAAGATCGCTCTGGGGAATTAGGACATACTATGAACTCCTGCCCATCAATCAGACCTAAATCAGATTTTCTTCCCTCATTTAAAGTTATTAAAAGTTCCTCCAGCATTCCCATTGATCTCAGTTCCCAGTTAGCCATCCACTAGCAATGCATGCAAAATTTTAACACCGTTGGTGTTGGGATCTGGAGTTTCTCCACCTTCTCCAGCAGAGTGCGCTGTGGATCCTCCTCGGCTGGAGCCCCCCAGCCCAGCTGACGCTCATCAGCTCATCAGGAGACCGGCCTTCATAAGCAGCTGCCAGACCTTGCTTCGACGCCGCAGTGTTAGCCAAGTTTGGTTAGCGAACCTGAGCCTCTGAATTTACTGATAGTTGTCTACCTAGAGGAACCTTAACCTAATTGCCTCTGTCTTCTCGCTCCTAGGAAAACCAGTCTCTCGAGAGAAGCTCTGGATGAGCTTAACCTGAATCTGCCTGCCTGCCCTAGAGAGCCAAACCTGAAGACTACTTTCTGGAAGTCAGAAGTAAGACGCTGCTGCTGCCTAAGCACTCTGCTGAACCAACTGTCTCTGATCCCAACTGGTTCCCTCTCTCTGAACAAACCTGGACCTCTTCAAGGTATCCACTGAAATATCTGAAAATCCATTTAACTTATCTGCATACCCAGCTAACCAACTATCCGTCTCTGCAGACGCCAGAGAATCCTGCCCGGACCTGAACCTGAATCTTGTTTTCTTTGTGTGAAAACTAATAAACTCTGTTAAACTTTTTACCAAGTCTCAGTGGTGTTCTGCATGTGGGTTTATCTCTAAAACCGATCGTGACAGTTGGTGAGTTTCATCCATTTCAGCAGCAGTCTTTTGGTGAAGGATCTCAGTATCCAGTTGCATTACGTCCAATTTACCCTGTTAATGTTCAACCACGTCACACCAAATAATAGAAAACAGTTTTCAACAAATGTTACTTTTATTGCTAAATTGACGTCAGTATGGCAGCCAAAACACTTTAACCCTTTATAGGGCAAGTTAGTGTTTTTTATCACTTGCCTACCCCTTACAAATGGATTCCCCCCATCCCTCAGTGAGATCTAGAAGCAATAGATCTATATCCTGCCATTTAGCATAGATCCTGCTACATGGATGTACATCTTATTTTGTCATTTGACAAATTAGATGAACCCTTGAATGACATATTACCTACTGGAAATTAAGTTGGAAAAAAAAGTTAACAAGTCAAGAAAAAAAGTTAAAAAGGTAATAATCCTTGTTAACCATTATATTAAGGTTTATAAACTGGAAAATATCAGTGCCAGTATGAGCATTAATGCCTCTAAGGTTATTTTGGACCCAAAAAAATATTTTTCTCTCAGAGTGTTTTTTATGAATTTTTTAAAGAAGCACTTTTATTATTTTTCTTAATATATTTGGGGAAGTTTGTGTGTCTTGTTATTAAAATAATTTTCACCATCAAAATATCCACATTTTTTGAATGTTACAAAGGTAATAAGGTCTTGTCCTGGATTCCAATAACAATAACGCTTGAAATTGGCTTGATTTTTTAAAGTATTTCAAAGTGTGCCCTACAAAGGGTTAAATCCTAAACAAATCTTTCAAATATGATACGCCAGACAAGACTCATTCGTTCATTCAGTCAAAAACCTAACCTGCAGTTTGCTCATTAAAACAAAAAGCTAATTTTCTTCCTCTCTAAATGTCCTGTGGGTGGGCACCATGTTAAGATCATAAAGGCACACTATGCAACATTTTTCAGTTAATTAATGTGTTCCATAACGTTTTGGATGATTAAATGAGTCATTTCAGGTCGAACGAAGGTTTTCTCGGCCGCCCTGGTGGTCTGTAGGGGAAATACCGTACTTGCAATTGCAGGAGCCCTCGGCCCACACCCACAGGTTCAGAAGTCTCGCGCATCGCGAGAGTCGGTCTTGCTTTACGGCGAGAACTGCTACACGCCCCCAGTGAAAGGCATGCTCGTTGCTAGCGCAGTGGTGATATTTGTGCAGTTATCATGGCGGAACCAGCGAGAAAACAGCGAAAGCCCATGTCGGAGCAGGCAGGAAAGAGGAAAAGGGCTCTCTACGGCAGTAGACATGGTGATTCGTTGCGTTCGCCTGTCCGCTAAGCTCAAAACAACCACGCCTGGCTTGATGGAGAAACCAGGAGAACAGCTGAGCGTATTTACGACAGTGCACTTTTACTTTCGCCCTCTGGAGGGAGCCTCGCTGGAAAATCAACACCAGTTGCATAGTGTACCTTTAAGTAATGTTCTAATGTCTGTGGTTCAGGCCAATAAGGCTAAATCTCCTGCTCTGTTTAGTTGCTCAGAGATAAAAACCTCGTCTTTGTTGGGTTAAACCATTTCTCCGTGGTTTAGTCCATCATGCTCGGCCTTATCTCTGATTTCAGAATAACTCAGGTTGTCCTCCAGGATTATGTGATGTTTTTCAGCAATAATGGAAATAATCTCCCTTTCATTAACTGTGGTTCTGCCTGCCTTGCTTTTACCCCTGCTATCTTCATGTCTGCTGCAGAAATGCTTCTTGAATGTCTGAATTTCAAAGGCCAGCTGGCCGCTGGCTGCTTTGGGTCCTACAGAAGCGAGTGATCTGTAGTGAGGGTGGAAACATTTGTCTGTGCTTGGAGCAGAACCTCTCCAGACGGTGATGAGAGCTGCTCCGTCTCTGTGTTCGTGTCTTTGTTTGACGAGCAGACCGCGTCCGTCTGTGTTTGTCCGTCCAGTAAACACGGGCCTTTGTTTTCCTGGTGAGGAGGAGGAGGCCCGTCCTCTCTCGGACCTCAGGGAAGTTGTTTTCTAGCTTGTTTTGGAGCGAGTGTAAATAGTTGGTGATTTGTGGCGAGTCGAGCCGTCACCTCCCCGTCCCTCCTCCTCCATCACTTTCCTCCTTATCCACCTCCAGAAACCGACCGGCGCCGGGCCGCAGGTCCCCCAGCCTTCACTTCTCTTCTCTTTTTTCTCAGCAGGTCTTAGCTCAGGTTTAACGGAGGTACTAGAGGTCAGAGGTGAAGGTGGAATGTTGGATGAAGAGCTGTGGCAGCTTGTCCTTGTCTCCTTCTCTCTCAGGAAGCTCTTCAGATTCCTGTCTCATCATCTCGAGGGTCTCCTTCCTGGCCTCTGACGTTCCTGCAGCAGGAATCTGTCTGCTTTGGAGGGTTTGACTGAGGACAGCCTCACGCCGAAGGAATGGAGCTCCTCAAAATGGAGGAAACAGAGGCCGTACATTCAGGCTGAAGCTCATTCAGACCCAATGAGTGTCAGACTTTACTATCAGCATGAGAGCCTTTAGCTCACAAAGAGTGTATCTGTAGAACCGGTTATCAGCTAATTTATTCATTTATCTACCAGAACAGTGCATCTGTAACAAGCCATAATTAGCTACTCGCTAGCTTCCATCTGCAGGCCTGATGTTCGGTTCATCCAGAACTTCCATCTCTGCAGAAGTTCATTTTAAAACACATTTTTAACTTCCCAGAAAAACTTCCAAAAAGTGTCCAACATCTCATCTTGGATGCTTCTGCACATTGCTGGACATTTTGTAGAATAGCAGAAGCAATGAAGGGAGTTTATTTCCTTAATTTGCTGTTTTGAGAAGGAAAAAATGTTTATGATGCTTTTTAAATGAGAAAGTACAATTCATAATGTCATCTTTGAAGTTATTTATCAGGATTATGATCCTAATTTTACGTATTCAGTAGCTTTTCTGAGCGGCGGACCTCTGCATAGAGATGGGGGCGTGGTCACTGGGAATCCACGATTAACCCCAAAGCTATCCCACACGCCATGTTTAAAGCTGGAGCCCACAGAGAAAAGGAAAAGCTGCTGACTGTGGAGGATGTTGGGTTTAAGGCCCTTTGAAAATAGCTGAATGGTTTCTATTTGTTCAAAAACATGTTTTTTTTGTTTTGTTTTATTTATTTATTTATTTTTTATTTTATATATATACTTTATTTATTTTTTTATTTTTTTATTTATTTTTTATTTTATATATATATATATATATATATATATATATATATATATATATATATTATTTATTTATTTACTATTTTATATATATTTATTTATTTATTTTTATGTATTTATGTATTTATTTATTTTTTATTTTATTTTATATATATATTTTTTTATTTTACTTTTATTTTTTTATTATTTATTTATTTATTTTTTATTTTATATAAATATTTTTTTATTTATTTTAATTTATTTATTTTTTTATTAATTAATTTATTTATTTATTTACTTTTTTTTTTTCTTATGTGTTTTCTGGTGAATTTTTTGGTGAAAAGGTGACTGGCAGGAAACATCCTTAAATATTATTATTGGGCATTTAGGCTACATTCACACTGCAGGCCTTGATGCTCAATTCCGATTTTTTTTAGTGAAATCTGTTTTTTTAGTGAAATCCGATTTTTTTTACGTTGCGATCATATTTCTAAATATATGCGACTTGTATTTGGTCTCCTGTGTGAACTGCAGTCATACAACGTAGTGTCCCGCATGCTCAGTAGAGGACGCAATGACGTCACAGGCCAGCGTGCTCTGTGTTTACGAAAGTAAACATGCATGGTAGCGCCGGCGCGCATCTAGCGATCTTTTCCAACAATAAAAACTAAATCTTTTCAATCTGGTTAAACATAAATACTGCTCTCCGCATCATCATCTGCCATGGTTGCTGTTTTTCTTGCCGCTTCTGCATAGCAGGACGCTGAATAGTGACCTTTGTCGGGTATTAATGACGTTCAGGTCGGATGAATGCGACCTGGCCGTTCAGACGCAGGTCGCATTTGAAAAGATCAGATGCGTATCGGATTCAGAACCACAGAGCCAAGCGGCCTGGGTCGCATTGGAAGAAATCGGATCCGTGTCGTTCAGACTGACATGAAAAGATCAGATCCAGGTCGCATATGGGCCAAAAAATCGGATTTAGGTCACTTCAGGCTGCGGTGTGAACGTAGCCTTAGTGCCAGACCTGTCTCATTCCATACTAGTGATTTTTCATGCTTTGCTGTCCTGGACTTGCCTGGGTTTTGATTTACAGTTTTTTTGTCTTAAGAGGGATTCATCAAGAATCTGCAATGTTTGGTTTATTTTTGATTTATTTAGACCTTTTAAGATGGACTAAATAAACCAATAAAGCCCAGAAGAGGATGAAGAAGTTCTACTCCGCCATCACCGAGGCTATCTTCTCCTTCTCCATCACCATCCGGTACGTTGTTGCCACCAGCAGGGGCCAGGACTGGATGCAGGGTATCATTTGGTCCACAAAGAGGCTGATTGGCTGCATTCTTGCATCTCGTCAGGAACTGTGCGCCTCCAGGTAAGATTGCAGCTGACCCCTCCCCCAAGTTTATTTATGTAGCACAATTCATTACATGGACAAATCCAAGTGCTTCACACAAATTAATTGGTTGTGTTTAAGTTTTACCTTTGAGTTTTCATTGTTTTTATTTCCATTTTGGGTAATTCTAGTTAAATCGATTGTATTTGAGTTCTTAGATATTTCTTGTTTGCCTTTTTGTGTCAGCCTCCTTTCTCCTCCCTCCCTTCTAGACTCCTCAGTTCACACCTGCTCCCAATCTGCTGATTAGCCTGCTCATTGCTTCTCTCCCATATATATGCGCCTCCTGCTCACTCCATGTTGCTGGTTTCTCGTCCTTTCTTTGCCTCCTTGTTGTAAATATTCCTGGTTCTCAGTTTTTGTGGATTTATGTTTTGGGATTTTTGCTTCTGTTACCCTTTCTTGTTACTAAATCTTCAAGAAACCACTGGAGCGTCAGTGTCTGCATTTGGTTCCTGTCAAACTTCCACCCCACTGTGACAATAATAAAATAGAAGAAAAATAAAAGCAAATTAAAAACAATAAAGAAAAATATTTGTGAGATGAACAAACAGTTGGACCACAACCTTAAATGAATAAAACCTCAGTTAACAGTTTAACTCGAACAGTCAAAGGCAGCTCTAAATAAACGGGTTTTTAATTTTGACTTCAAAGTCTTCTGGGAGTTCGTTCCAGATCAGAGGAGAAGAGGAACTGAATGCTGCTTCTCCATCATTGTTATACAACTTTCATATGTTTATTTCAAATTACATATAAATTATATTTTCCCCAAATAAATAAAACTGGATGGTTCGGATCGTGTCAGAACAACAACAATAAAACAGACAATCAACATCATTTATGGGAGTGTTTGTTTTTTTTCTTGCATTTTCATTAAAGCTACAGTGTGAAATAATTACAGGGATATACAGTCAGAAATGTAATATATTATACATAACTATGTTATTAATCATCATCTACGAGCTCAGCCTCTTACCCTTAATATTTGCGTTGCCTTAGAATTCGTTATTTATAATTACATAGGAGCGGGTCTCGCAGCCATGGAGGCAGACATCTTTGCGCTACGGCAGCGCAGAGCCGACAAACTAGCGATTGCGAGATCGCCCGTTACGCTCGAAAGTAACTACGGCAAGTTGAGAGAGATGAACTGAGACGGTACTGAACAATAGATGGCAGTATTAAAATTATCTATGTAAACAAACCTCATCACTTGAGAAGGTAGGTGATGCGGACGTCGTGGAAGACATTTTGTCCCGTAACGCTCGCCGTACTGTTGGGGGGAGAAGCGGTGGGGGGGAGATGTTCATGTTGCTGCGGTCTGCAGTCTGGACGTTAGATGTCGCTAAAAATTACACACTGTAGCTTTAATTTCCTGTTGTTTTTTTTGTTGCTGTGCATCCTGTCATCCTGCAGCCTCATCAGCTCCTCACTCTAAGGGCCGGATTTATCAAGATCCAATTTTGCGTGCAGCAATTTGCGCTCGCAAACTGGAATTTTGCGCGAGGGGCTGAACCGTGGTTTGCGGGTGATTTAACAAGAGCGATTCCGTAAATGGTGGCAGGTGCAAAACTGTTGGAGACGCCCTATTTAAATGATGGTTTTGCGCGTTTTGTGGCAAAGTAGTTTGTAGTTTGTACAAACTAGTGCATTAAGAAATTTAAATCTTACAGTGACACCCCCACCCCCTCCAAAAAAAAAAATATATATATATATATAGGCTATATATATATATATATATATATATATATATATAAATATTTGGCAACCATTATTCCTTAAGGTGGCATGTGGCTGAATTTCTACTTCACTGCAGTAAAAAAAAACAAAAAACAGTTGTTTAGTATTGGCCTGTAGAAAAATGCACATATCAAATGGCTCACAGGAAGTGACTGTGGATGAGATGACTGCGCGTACGCATCCCCGCAGCATTGGCATGTTGCTCCACAGGCGCAGGGGGGAGGTCGGGGTTCTCCGGTAGGGCGTCAGGGCGACATGGCATTTAGAACGTCGGACAGCACTTCTGAAAAACAAGATTGGGAGATCCCAGCTCGCGCTGCAACCGTACGCTGGAATGACCCAGATGCAAAAAAGTGCAACGTTGCAAGGAGTTTAGTGATATCTGGTATTGCGTGGGTCCTCCTTGTGGCTGGCTCCAAATCCATTCGGAGTTCCCCCAACAGCTCCAAAATGGCAATGCTGGATAAACGATACGTTTTGATGATCGTTTCCTCGTTCATTGCAAAAATATTCACACGGAGTGAAAAATGCGTTCTCTGCGTCTCCTTGCTTCATTTCCATGTCTCCTTCTTGCGACAATAACCGCTGCCATGTTTGCGCAATTACGCATACAGACCATTTGCACCTTCTTTTGAAACGTGTTAAATATAGAGTCAGATACCGTTAGCAAAATTGCTTTCAGGTTTGATAAATCACTTTGCGAGTGCTAAATTAATATATTTACATGTTCTCCTCCCACAAGACGCACTTTTGCGTGTAAACGCCCCATATTGCATATTCATTGCAGAAAAAGTACTAAATGGATAAGAGGCGCTATTTAGCACGTTCTAAAGACCAAATCCTTTTAGCACGCTGTTGATAGATCAGTGTGTACATTTTTTAGCGTGCGCAGTGAAATAGCTCACGTTTTTATACACGCAAACCTTTCATAGTTCCGGCCCTGACTGTGCTCTGTTTGACCACGACGTGTTCTTTTAATCCAACTGTAGTTTTAGAGGGACATGAGGAACACTGGTTCCCATATTAGTTACTTGTAGGAAAGAAAACTTAATAAGGAAAGTGTTCCGTAAAAATTTAAAAAATATCCACTGGACTTAGTTTCCAAGATTTCTCCAGGAAGCTTTCTCAATTCAAATGTCTGCATCCGCAGTGAGTTGACCTGGATGACTGAGAACCTTCATCAGCAAGGAAAGTGTTGAATAAAAATGTTTTATTTTCTTTAGATGACGTTGTATAATTTTGTGCCACATAAAAAAAAGAGATTGTCTCTCTTTGCTCCAACAGTACTGATAATGCTGGAGATGATGGAGACACCTGCAGCATCAGAGATGACTCTGGGAGACGGGCGTCCTCGCTGCAGGGTGGGATCAGATTCAGAGTATTTCTCAGTGGATTGTTTGTTATTTTCCCACGGATGGCGTCTTGCATCAGTCTGATGTTACCCAACTTGTTGGATATTTGTAGCCATAGTAGAAATGACCCTGTGACTGTGTTGGATGTGACCCAACAGGCTGCTGGAACACAGCGGTTTGCATCATAAATAACACCCTTCCGGACGGCCATCTTTGTGTAATTACACAAATGCAGACATTCACCTGTAGGGTTACGCTCCACCGCAGAACTGTGAGTTAAAACAGCAGGAAGCAAATATCTGAGGCGAAGGACAAGCTTCGCCCATCGGTTTCTAGCAGAGCGTATCCGCTGCTGCTGCCAAGATGGAACAACCTGGTCTAGGGTTTAGGGGGTGAATCCTTTTTCCACACAGAGCCAAGTTGGTTAGGAGAGATTTGTTCCCTATAAAATCATTGCTGCTTGCTGGGGTCTGGCCTCCTCTTGTCCTGGAGGTGTTGCAAACCGAAAAAAGTTTGAAGTCAGAGCAACATTTGGTTCTTTAACAGTTTAAATCGTGTGTATTAACCCCCGACCCATGGTGCCGAAACATGGACTGAAAAACATGGAGAGAAAGAGAAAATGTCCCCAAGGTTCTGGAGTGTGTGTGAGAGGAGCACGCTCTTTCCAGGAACGGCATGTTCCTCGAGAGGACATCGTCAGTGACTCATGGACAGTGTGTTCGGTGTGTGTGTGTGTGTGTGTGTGTGTGTGTGTGGGGGGGGGGGGGGGGGGTAACGAAAAGAGGAAACTTACGGGAAGGAAGGAGGAAGACAAGAGGAAGCGTGAGTGACGGGAAGAGTATGCAGCGGTACCGAAACATGACGAGGAACGAAGGAACAGGACGAACCACCGCAGGACAGTTACACACACCTCCACGTCCTGCCACATCCACCCTCCTCTTCCTCTCACCTCCAGCTGCTCATCCAGCTCTCTGAAACCAGCACAGACCCCTTTCTGCTCTGCATTCACATATATACAATTTTTTTTTTGCCGTTGAATGAAAAACATTTCAGAAGAAGCAGCTGAGCTGCAGCTGCAGGACCTCTCAGGAGATGTTTGGACCCTCTGTGAGGAGCCGTCAGAGCTGCATGCTCCTCGCTGTTGGACCTTTGGAGGAAAGGTTCCAGATCCTTTCCTCAGTTCAATCTGAAAAACTTACACGGAGACAAAAGACAAATAGAAGAAATTTATTAATACAATTATTTTAGTCTTTGGCGCTCAGACCTAGGCCGAAAAAATAGAGCTGAGCAGGCTTGGACTGGTGACCTGTGATAGCGGGCATTTCCCCGTTGGGCCGGCCGTCCTTCAATCATAGCGTCCGAAGCTCCTACCTGTGACAGTAAATAACTGAAGGAGCTGAAGCAGTAATCCAATGTTTACTCCCTAAATGATGCATGCAGTATCTATAGCCCTTCCTTCATGCCCATCCTTGTGACGGTTGGCATATTGTGTATTTTTCTATTTCTTCAAACTGTAAAATCGTTGCAACAAACTAAATTATGATAAAAGTAAAATGCTTTCTTTAGCCTCTCCAAACCCACCCGATCGCCGGCGACTGTTTTTAAAGCGCTTACAACTAATAACTCAGGATGAAAAATACAACGGTAACATTTTCACCAATATAGACATGTTAGACATTGTTGGAAAGCTTAGATTCTCCAGAATTCAACCACCAAGTTCATTTTATGGACACAGCGAGCACCAAAGCACAATTAACACAGATATAGCAGCATGTCAAATGTAAATTGGCATGATGTGTTTAGAGGTCTGACCCAAAATGCAGAGAACCACTCAGAGAGCAAGGCAAAACGTTAAACAGGTTTATGAGGTAAGGGTAGAGGGGATTGAATTTGGAACTCAGAGGGCTGGTGAACAGAAACTAGAAAGTCTGGAGAGGATATAACAAAGATTACTCCAGGGCCCGTGGGAATCTTGGATGCCGCAAGGTTAAAGCTAGTGAGGGACTCACGTCTGGGGGGGGGGGTCATCTCTCGCTTTGAAAATCCAGTCAGTGTGGGTGGATCCAGAGAAGAGGGGACTCGTTGGAGAGTGGACAGGTAGACATTCATTGGACCCGGAGGAGCAATAGAGCGGACTGCCACTTAGATTTCCTGGAGAACTTGAACGAGACGTGTGGAGGTTAATCCCCTGCTCAGTGTGAAACACAAAACCATCCTTCCAGGGGAAGAAGGCCAAACATCCAGCTTGCAGGATGACTTCCTGCCGAAAGGCAAAGACAAAGTTAGGCTGAGTGAAACAAAGACTCAGGTTAGACTCAGCTAATCTCAGCTTGCCTAGAGTACCCAAAACTGGCAAACACTCTGGCCTCGAGGTAGTGACAGTCCACTGCTTAAGTACTCCTCCCGATAATGATCCAACGAGACGCAGGTGTGCAGGGAGGACCAACGAGGACAGGGCGCCACCTGGTGGTGGAGGGAGAGACAAGCACAAACAACAGACCACACCAACAGGATTCCTGACATAAACATGACAAAGCAGCCACAACAACATACCTTTGAAGGCGTCCAGAAGCCGTTTTATAAATGCAGCCTTCAATTGTTTATACTCTATTGATCCATAAGGGCCGCATGACCCATTCGCTGTGGGTCATGCGGCCCTTATGGATCAGAGAAGGCTCCTAGGTGTCATGTCTGGTGATTGTAGCAGTCCTCTGCCTGTTGGATGTTATGTCTGCGCAAGTGAACGAGGAACGTTTACAGCAAACGACATGCCTTTTTTTTTCAAATTCATAGTTGCTCTACCTTTTCTGAAACTCCAAGTTTTCTCCTTTCAGCAAAGAGGTGATCAGCTCCATGCCGTGATCGATCGTCCCTGTGGTCTAAAATAAATAAATGGAAACCGACGAGTGGGTCATTTGGTTCCATTGTTAGCCTGTAATATCTGAAACCTGTCAATGATCGTGAAGGGTCGGACGTTAAAGGAGGGATTGTTCACCGGCTGAAGAGAGGAGGTACTTTGTTCCTCTCAACAATCCCCCCCTTTAACGACCGACCTTCAGAATCATAGACAGGTTTCAGGTATTACAGGCTAACAATGGAACCAAACGACCCATTCATCGGTTTCCATTTGCATGTTTCCAAGCGATACAAGGCTTTGTCTATATAAAGACTCAAACTCACTGCGGATCCAGACATTTGATTTGAGAAAGCTTCCTGGAGAGGTGGAGAAACGTCTTCAGACCTTGGAAACCAAGTCCAGTGGATTGTTTTTAAAATTTTACAGAATGACTATGACCTGGGTGACTGAGAATCTTCATCAGCACATGTCAAATAGTAAAGCAAAGCACAGTAAAGACATTTGGCACAATTTGGAGAGATTTGGAGACGCTGGTGACACCAAAAGTTCAAAACCCAACAGCTCTGGAACTGTTGTAGCTAGAGGTCTGATTTTCTGCATTTGTGGTTGACATGATATAGAACAAATGTAATAAATGAGACCTGCCATTTCTCAAGCATGTATATTACTGCTGTTCAAAAAAGACCTATCTTATTCGAGAATAGAAAATAAGTAGGCAGGTGTAGATAGAAAATACCAAAAACCGTTCAGAGTCCCAGCCAGGCGCTGAATTTTGATAGATATGCATGAACAGGAGTAAAGAACACGGCTGTACCCCCCCACCACCACCCTCCACCCCCACCCCCCCCCAGGCCTGAAACTGAAGTTGATCAGCCTGTAGACTGCTGGTTAGCGAGACGTCTGCTGAGCTTAATGGGGAGATCCAGTGGACTGCATGAGCAGATACTCAGGGACCTGGAAGACGGAAGTCCAGCTTGGATAACACAGGTTCCATTTGGATAACACAGGTTGCATAAACCTGTCCATGATGACCAAGCATGAAGCGACAGTGGAGAGGAAAAATTTCCCATTGGGAAGAAACCTCTGGCAGAGCCAGGCTCAACATGGCGGTCTTCTACAGGGCCGCTTGAGATGAGACGAGGAACGCAGTAAGAGTCCGGGAGGAATGATGAAGCTGATGAAACTTTAGCTACGATGGTGGAGGAGGGGCTGGAGGGGGGTTGGAACAGGGTCATCTGAATGAAGTCAGACAGCGCATCCACCGCCTGCCCACAGGAGCAGACAAGTTGCGGATCGGAGGTTGTTTAAAATGAACTGTTGATGCTAATTTGCTTTCGTGGAGGCGTGGTTCAAAGCTGATTGGCTGTGTTGTAGACGGACAAAGGCAACTAGTCAGTTTCTTTAGTTGAACTTCCGCCTAGGCTCCATTTGGGGGAAGCCAGCATTGATTCGGGGGAAAAACAGACCACAGATTTGAAGCTGGCTGCAGAAAGGCTCTGGAGGCTCCGTCTGAGGCCCTCCTGCTGATCAGAGAAGCTCCTCAGCTGGGAGACCAAAGCAAACCTGCAGATCATCTGCTTTCTGTCTTTAGGGCTGAAGGGAAGTTTGTTGTTGGTTCCATGGAAACCTCATTCTTTCAAAATGCCGTGTGGAACCTATTCACAGTTCTCCTTTCTCTATCTAAAGATAGGAGCAATGTGCAATAGAGCAAACATTTCAGCATCAAGCCCAAACAAACAGAAAAAAAAAAAAAAAAACATGTTCGACCCGCTGATCCGAACCTGTGAAGGAAAAATGAGCTGGTTCTGATCACAGCCTGGTGAATCGCTTCATCTCTACATATCTGAACCTGATGGAAACAACAGGTTGATTCAGACGTTTCCTGTTGGGTTTCTCTCGTGTTTGGCTGCTCATTAACTCTCTGTTAGATTCTTCAGACTTTTTCGTCTTTTTTTCTACTTATTTCCAGATTGTTTTTGCAGTGTATAGAGCAGGCATATCAAGGCGAGGTGAACGTATGATGCACAGAAGCTGTGGAACACTGGAAAAACGATATAGAAATAAGCAAAAATGTCTTAAATTAAGTGTATTTATCCTTAATTTGAGATAGTTTGCCAATGGAATTAGTATTTTTACTCTTAACATAAGAACATTAGATAATATGCACTTGAAATAAGACAATGCAATTGTGTTTTTTTTATTTTAAATGTAAATGATCTTGTTCCATTGGCAAAATGTGTCTTTTACCTCCTCAATCCAAGAACAAATGGACTTATTTTAAGAAAAAATGACTGATCTAGATTTAGATCTTTTCCAGTGAAGGTTCCCTGCTTCCCTGATACTTAATTTAGGTTTTGTGGATCAGAAACATTAAAATCACGTTGGTAAAGAGACAAACTCAGGAGGTTGTGAGGACGATCGGGACGAAGATGGAAATGATGTTCCAGGAGTGAAACCGTATCAGGAAGCTGCTTTGTGTCTTCATCCATGCAGCAGATACATCCTGTCTGAGGTCATCCCTCCACCAAACTTTTACCTCCCCTGAGAACGTCTTTAATCCCTGGTTAAAGTCAGGTTTCCCTTGTTTAAGCGCCTCATGGTTCTCCCTGTTACCTTCTGGCTGCTGCAAGCAGCAACGTCAGCGAGGATCATAACTCATCAGTTCATCACTTTGAGGACCAGCACAGAAATTTGGAACATCAGCAGCCTCTTCCCTCACCACCGCAAACACATCAGCATTCCTGACATGTCAGATTTTAATTAAAGACTCATGGAGCCCACAAAGTTTCCCCCAGGATCTGGAACGGGCTCCGACTTTCTGCTTCTTCTGGCTCCCAGCAGCGGTTGTCAGACGGCAGCAGGACCTGATCAAAGCAGAACCTTCGCAGTCCGTCCTGAAAAACTCCCACAGCTTCAGCCTTCTGCTCTTATCCCGGGATGGGATCAGCTTCACTCACTGACTGCAGGGAGCGGCAGGTGGGAACAAGAACTCCATGAATCACTCCATGGAACCACAGTTTGGGTTTCTTGATTTTTCCTTCAAACCTCAGCAAACTAGAACAGGAAGCCTGGACCATAAGAGAAGAAGCTGGACCAGATGGTCCGCCTGATGGTCCAGAAGATTACAGTTCCTCCTACAGGAGCTCTGTATGGTTCTTGCAGGAACGATTACAAGCTAAGCTACCCCCCCCCCCTCCTCCAAATCGAGCCCGTTGCCTAAAGCTGGTTCTGGGCACTGCAGAAATGATCTAGATATAACTCAACATTTCTTAAATCAAGTGTATTTCCCCTTAATCTGAGCAGGTAAATAAGATGATCTGCAAATTAAGATAAGATAATTAAATAATATGCACTTGAAAAAAGACAATGCAAATGTTTTTTTTAATTATTTAAATTTAAATTGTCTTATTCCATTGGCAGATTTGTGTTTTATCTCCTCAATGCAAGCACAAATGCACTTATTTTAAGAGAAAATGACTTATCTAGATTTCGATTTTTTTTCCACACTGCAAAAACGATCTAGAAATAAGTAAGAATTTCTTGAATTAAGTGCATTTATCCTTACTTTAAGTAGGTAAATGAGATAGTTTGCCAATGGAATGAGTGTTTTTACTCTTAAAAAAGATAATTAGATAAAATGCACTTGAAAAAAGACAATGCAAATCTTTTTTTTTTATTATTTAAATGTAAATTGTCTTGTTCCATTGGTAAAGTGAATCACTTACGTTCTCAATTCAAGAAAAAATCTACTTATTTTAAGAAGAAATGAATTTTTGGGATTTAAATGTTTTGCAGTGCACTGGAAAAAATTATCTAGACATAAGTAGAAATTTCTATTTATATTCTTAAAATAAGATAACTTTTTTAAATGTAAATTGTCTTGTTCCATTGGCAGAACTTGTGTTTTATCTCCTCAATGCAAGAACAAATTGACTTATTTAAAGAGAAAATGACTTATCTAGATTTCGATTTTTTTTCCATTGAATATTGATGGATTTGAAGTGAAAGGAAGACGTTGATTCTAGGCTTATATTAAGCTTTGGCTTTGTTCAAGCTTGGATAAAGTATTCACACCCCTCAACTCCTGCAGTTTAAACCAGTGGGTTTGATGTATGGAGTGAATTTTTTTCCATTATTGTTGCAAATAGTGTTGTGCATGAAAACGTTCACTGGATACGTCCATATTTTTAGTGAACAGTGAACTGAATGGATCAGTTTTAAAGTATTGAACGAGAGCGACGTTCACGCTGAGCTGATGTTCAATTAATGATGCCACTTTTCATTGCAACGTCATGTTTTACAGGACTTATTGTGACAAACAGCATGACAGGCCAGCATGTTTGCTGCTAGTTCTATCCTGCGCAGTTCAGACTCATCTGGTATTTCTTAGTTTAGCAGAGCGCTTGGCAGAGTTTGATGAACTAACAAAGGAAGACTGGGACAGAAAAAAACTCGTTTTGTGCAGATTCTGCCCTCCGCACCGGAACTTAACAAACAAGTCCGTACATCAGAAATGTCCAAATTTAAAGCGACACATCAAGCTAAAGCATCCAAGCTATCTTTGGAAATATCTGCTGCTGAATGAGAAACGTAAGAAATTATTTTGGATCCAGATCTTCTCAGCAGAACCTGAATGTTCCTGTATATTTCTAAAGTTCTGATTATTCGGCTAAATAAAGGCTTCACTGTAAACCTTGACTATATCAAATATTTTCCATTTCTTTCTACATATTATGATCGCACATTTAAAGGGAGGATTGTGGCTTCATTTAGACTTAGATTTATTTAGTCATTTTGTATAAACAAGTGTAAACAAAGAGAAATGTAGTTTAGGACAGTATCTGGATGATTTCATGTTTTAAAGTGCAGCCTTGATAAGGTAAGCAGCAGCGAGCATCATTCATGTTCGCTTGGTAGCAGTGAGGAAGTCAATTTTTCTTAAAATCAGTGCATTTTTTCTTGAATTGAGGAGGTAAGTGAGACACTTTGCCAATGCAACAAGACTATTTACATTTAAAATAAGAAAAAACAATTGCATTTTTTTATTTCAAGTTAATTTTATCTAATTATCTTATTTTAAGAGTAAAAAAATACTAATTCCATTGGCAAATCCTCTTACCTACCTACTCAAATTAAGGGTAAATACACTTAATTTAAGAAATCTTTACTTATTTCTAGATTGTTTTTGCAGTGCATCTGTGTGAACTGAACTTAGAGCTTGTTCTTTTTAATTATGAACATTGGGTGCAAGAAAGGGTGAGTTTTGTAAATGAAAACTTAAAAAACCCCCAAAAAAACTCTTAATAAACAAAAAAAATTGCGGGTAACTTTATTGTTTTCTCAGCTTTGATTCTAAATCGTTGTTTTTTTTTTTCAATTTTCTTTCATATTTCCTTCATGAGCAATTAAAAAGCTGTAGCTGTCATCCAGAGAGCCATAAAATCCCAAATGTGAAGAGAATGTGATCTGTAAAGAACAATAAACAAAAATTATAAACATCAATGTAAAAAAAAAAAGAGACATTTGTAAATAAATGACATTGTATCAAATAAAAACAGTAAATTTTAAATACATTTGGAAAAAAAATGTAATCTGAGAATTTTTTGTTTTTCATTATGTCCTTACATTACATCTTTTTTGATGCAGCAATAATGGAAAGAAAATGACTCTACACATTTTAACCTATTCATGTCGTTGGATGTTTAGCGCCCAGACTTTGACTAGGCCACACTAAGCCCTGAATCTGCTACAATAAACCTTCCTTCTTCCTCCTCACTGGGGTGTAAATACTTTAGCTTGGGGTGTGTCCTGATCAGAAGGCTCTGATGTCAGACTGGAGACTTTCTCCTATGTGTCAATATTCTTCCACTCACGTTCTTAGATGACAAAGCTCACTTCCTGTTTCTAACCAACCAAACGCATTCAGACCCAAAGAAAAACTTTGAAAGCACAGAAATATCACGCAGGATGGAGTTCCTGGGGGGTTGGACCTGTGGAGGTCCGGGTCTAACCCTCCAGAACCAGGGTCTGTCTGAAAGCCGGTTCTCGCACTGCAAAAACATTCTAAAAATTAGTAAAAATTTCTTAAAGTAAGTGTATTTACCCTTAAGTTGAGAAGGAAAATACAATGATCTGCCAATGGAATTAGCGTTTTTACCCTTAAAATAAGAAAATTAGATATTATGCCCTTGAGATAAGAGACTGCAGTTGTTTTGTCTTATTTTAAATGTAAATTGTCTTATCCCATTGGCAAAGTGTCTCACATACCTGCTCAATTCAAGAAAAATTCACTTATTTTAAGAAAAAAAAAGTCTTACTTACATATACATTTTTTGCAGTGCTCCAAGCTGTCAGTTCCACTTTCAATGCACTGCAAAAACCATCTAGAATTAAGTTAAAACATTCTTAAATTGAGTGTATTTACCTTTAATTTTAGCAGATAAATAAGATGATTTGCCAATGGAACTAGTATTTTTACTCCTAAAACAAGATAACTAGATAATATGTACTCGAAATAAGACAAAGCAATTGTTTTTTTCTTATTTTAAATGTTAGTCTTGTTCCATTGGAAAATTATCTCAATTACCTCCTCAATTCAAGAAAAAATGCACTTAATCTAAGCAAAAATGACTCATTTCCATTTTTTGCAGTGTGAAATCCACTTTCAATGACATTAAATTTGAAATAATTAAAGAACAAAACTTTTAGCTAATTAAATGTTTCTTTATTCCGTTATTAAATAAAAATCAATAACTAGATGACATGATAACTGAACTGAATTTAGATGCAGAGGGAGGTTCAGAGGATCATGGAGCTGAACTTCCAGTATCGCTCCAACAGTCCACCGGACCTTCAGCACTTTCAGGAGGAACAGCTGGAATTATCAGGGTTGATTTGAACATGTTTCATTGGTGGATCAGCGCCTGTCCAGGATCTGAGCTTCACACTGAGGAGGAGGAGGAGTGAGTCATGGTGAAAATGCTCCTCTCCCCTCTGAGGAGGCCTCTTGGAGAAAAAGGGGAAGCGAAAAGGGCTGACGGAGAAAAGCCGGCTGCTCCTCGTTTTCCTGTTTGTGTCTATTTGGGACAAACTCCGAGAAACGGCTCGCACGCCGCATCATGTGTTCAACCGTCTCTGACCAACAGCAGCAGAGGTTCCTGAGTTATCAGGCCGACTCTGCAGCATTCAGGGGAGAACATTCCTCTGAGAGACAGAAAGGCCCGGATTCATGCAGCCTGGCAGCAGAGCAACAGGAGTAATGATGAAGATCCTCAGCATGCTGCAGGTCACACAAGACAAACAGTCTCAGGACTATCAGAAACCAGCTCAGTCCGGTTATCCAGTCTGATAACAGCTGCTGCACTTTGCTCAGCTGACACAGATACCTGCAGGTCACAGCGAGGTCTCATCTGACTGACAAACATTAGCGACGGCTGGAGGTGTGATTACCGAGCCGTTCTACAGATTTACGCCTCAGAAACGGCCCGACCGACACCTGGAGAACATTAGAGCGGACTGGAATAAAGCTGCAGAACATGAGAGCACTGAGAGAACAAAGAAAAACACCAAACTGTTTAATTATTACTAAGTTCTGCTTTTTTTGTTTTTAATGGAAAGAAAATAAGCAAAGATTAATTTATTCAAATAAACACAAAGAAACAGAAACCTAAACTGGATCTGCAGGTCCACTTCAGAAAGTTCGTCCTCATGCTTGTAAACCGGCAGAGAAGAGTTTGATGCTCCGTGTTGATGACTTTAAGACAGAAGGTAGTGACTTTGTTTGACCTCACTAGGACACAGTAAGCCACGCCCACTCAGCAGTTCATTGCCACAGTGATGATGAACCAAAAGCGAAAAAACTGTGGTGCCCCCTAGGGTTCTCCCAGGCCAGAATGTCCCTCAGGGAAACGAGACAGAGGACAAAGATGTGTCCTCAACATGTGACAGATGGGCGAAATTTTACCTCAAAGTCAGAAGGAAATCATATTTAAATGTCAAATCATTCTGGCTTAAACATGTATATAAATGTTCTCTTTATCAGACCATATTGTCCCAGAATTTAGGAAATTTCTATTTTTAAATAAATCCTGTCTTAAAATCTGTGTTTTTTTCCGTTATCTTCTGCAGGCCAGTTAGTTCTACGTCAGCCTGAACACCTAAATTCGGCCAATCATATATCAACGGTCATCTGTCAATCAAATGTTTTCGGTCATAGCATCTTGATTCATGTGTCGCAGCTAATATACGCAACGGCTGAAACCAGAATCCTTTCCTTTCCCATTGAGTTGCGTCCCAGTGTCCACGGGGATGGACGTCTGTGTCTTCGGCAGGCGTAGAGCTAACAGAACTGGCAGCGTTGCGAGGCAAGGGCTCAAACATGTACGGCTGGAAGCCTTCTACACCAAACCAAGCTTCTGCCGCCCTGGCGTCCTCTTCCACAACATCTTCGTCCCCGCTTTCCTCCTCTAAATAAAAAATGGATGACGGAGGAGACTCATCCACGACCTCCGACACTAAACTCTCCTCCTCTTGCATGTTTCCGCTGTCCATAGCGTTCCTTGACAGCGTCGTTTCTAAGTCACCAATTTAGTGCTACTTGGTCCCAATGGAATTTCCCATTGGGAACCTGCTAGCACTAAGTTGCTAACTGGTTAGCATCTTAGTGCTACTTGGTCCCAATGGAATTTCCCATTGGGAACCTGCTAGCACTAAGTTGCTAACTGGTTAGCAAGATGCTTCCGACAAACCGGCCACAACCAAACTTACTTGCAAACCTTCCGCCACAACAATCCCCCCCTTGATAAACGACCAATCTCATTCACTTTCCCGTTTCCCTACGACTTTAAACACCTCACAGGTCTCGCAACTGATTTTATCTCAGTAATGGTGAGCACCGCACCGCACCGCACCGATCAGACGTCTCCATTCCCTATGATGTAAGATCCTGAGTAGATCAGACCTGTTAGGTCAGAAAACTTCAAGCATGATGTTAGGAGTCACGTTTGGATCTGTTCTGGAATATCAGAAACCAGAAAACTTTTCAATATCTAATCAGACTTAGATTATTCTTCTGTTCTCTACCAGCCCAGCAACCAGAGCATGTCCCTATGGCTGGAGTCCACCACAGCAGGACGGTAAGGGGGGGTCCTGCTGCAGGTTAGATCAGCATGTGAGGACCCAGTGGAGCTGCAGGTCAGCGTACCAGCTGGAAGATAAGCGGGTGTCGGAGCTCAGCATGTTTGTGCTGACAGCTGCAGATGTCCTGCTGCTGATTCGACTCTTTCTGCAGCAGAATCCCCTCATGGCTTCCAAACGTTCATCTAAAGGAGGCGTCTGGGAAAAACACGGATCAGGGTCACCGACCATCTCAGCGCCGCAGGAGGGAGGAGCTTCAGTCCAGCCTTAAAATGACTCAGATCATTTTAGGATTGCTAGGATTTTCACTTCCTGTTTCTGCTTTTGTTTGTTTACATTTCTGCAAACACAAGGCCACACACACACACACACACACACACACACATGCTTGTTTTTAATTCTTACAGAGGACCTTCTATTAATTTTTTCACACTCTCTATGGGCTAACATTAGAAAAAAAAACCTACAAATAACAAAGGACAAGTGAAAGATCCTCGGATTACTTTTAAAATAGTAACATATTTATTCACCGCCACACACACCCATACTGTCATACCGCCCCTGTGATCACATGCTGATCCATTCATCATGTGTTCCCCTGACTGATGGTTAAAGATGGAGGTGGGGATAAATTTAATTCAATTCAGTTCAGTTTATTTATATAGCGCCAAATTCACAACACATGTCATCTCAAGGCACTTTACAGTTCAACCAGATCATCCAGTCAAATTGATACAAAGTTTTCTATCTAAGGAAAACCAGCTGATTGCATCGACTCATTGACTCTTCAGCAATCCCTCACACTGAGCATGCTTGTAGCGACAGTGGAGAGGAAAAACTCCCTTTGAACAGGAAGAAACCTCCAGCAGAACCAGGCTCAGTGTGAGCGGCCATCTGCCGAGGCCGACTGGAGTTCAAGGAGACAGAAGCAGACATAGAAAAAGAAGCATAGATACAAAAGGCAACTGTCAACCAGCTCCACAGGCGGCCCCGTCCAGGAAACACACAGCCAGACGAGCTCCGAGCCAGCTCCCATGTCAGAGGATGAAGAGAGCACATCCACTCAGTCACAGTCAGAGAAACAGGACTACACTGGAAAACAGGCCGATCTCCAACATCTAGAAACAAAGGTGTTGATGGCAGCAGCACAGCTGATATTTCTCTCCAGGATGGAGTCACAGTCAAACAGGAACAGACCAGATGAAGCTACTATGAGGAAAAGCAGAGAGAGCAGAACGTTAGAGATTGAACTAACAGATTCTGCAGAGTGGGAGAATAGAGATAGAATGAAGCAGAATGATGAAAAAGGGGTCCCTATGTCCTCCAGCAGTCTAAGCCTATAGCAGCAGAACTATAGAGATAGCTCAGGATAACCTGAGCCACTCTAACTAGAAGCTTTATCAAAAAGGAAAGTTTTAAGCCTAGCCTTAAAAGTAGACAGGGTGTCTGCCTCACGGACTAAAACTGGTAGTTGGTTCCACAGGAGAGGAGCCTGATAACTAAAAGATCTGCCTCCCATTCTACTTTTAGAAATTCTAGGAACCACTAGTAAACCTGCAGATTGAGAGCGAAGTGCTCTGTTAGGAACATAAGGAACAATCAGATCTCTGATATAAGATGGAGCTTGGCCATTTAAGGCTTTATATGTGAGAAGGAGGATTTTAAATTCTATTCTGGATTTAACAGGAAGCCAATGAAGAGAAGCCAGGATAGGAGAGATATGATCTCTCTTTTTAATTTTCATCAGAACTCTGGCTGCAGCATTTTGGATCAGCTGAAGGCTTTTAACTACAGTTTGTGGACTTCCTGATAGTAAAGAATTACAATAGTCCAGCCTTGAAGTAACAAATGCATGGACTAGTTTCTCAGCATCACCCCTGGACAGGAGATTTCTAATTTTTGCAATGTTCCTCAGATGAAAGAAGGAAATTCTAGAAACCTCTTTGATCTGGGATTTAAATGACAGGTCCTGATCAAAAATAACACCAAGATTTTTTACTTTATTATCTGAAATCAGTTTAATCCCATCCAAATGAAGTGACTGGCTAATCAGCTTCTTTTTCAGAGACTCTGGTCCAAAGACTATAACTTCTGTTTTGTCTGCATTCAGAAGCAGAAAGTTAAGAGTCATCCAGGTTTTTATGTCTTCAGACATGCCTGTAATCTATGTAATGGGTTAGCTTCATCTGGATTATAGACAGATATAGCTGGGTATCATCAGCATAAGAGTGGAAATTAATCCCATGCTGTCTAATAACTCTACCAATTGGGAGCATGTATAAAGTAAAGAGAATTGGTCCTAGCACTGATCCCTGTGGTACTCCACAGGTAACCTTTGAGCGTGTTGAAGATCTATCATTAACATGAACAAACTGAATTCGATCAGATAGATAGGATTTAAACCAGTCTATTGCTGAATTCAGCCTGATCTGATCCCAAAACAGTCTTCAGTTGAATCAAAGTTCCAAAATAACTTTATTTACAGTTCATAACACACACTATATATGTATGTTTGTGTATGTAAACCTATATGTTGTAGACAGATAGAAATGTAAATCAGTTTCTAAATGGTTATTAAACAACCAAGAACACTTAGCCTAGTAAATTAGCCCCACCCGCCAGCAGTGGTCTAGCCTCGATCAATGCCCCAGGCCCTAGAACTGGGCCAATCACAATGCAGAGATGTGTTTTGAATGGCCTGATGCAAAGTGGGCGGGGTTTTGAGGGCGTGACGAGAAAGCTGCGCGACGCTGGAGAAACAGTAGCATGCACTGCAGCAGCAGCAGCTTCCAATGGAGCGCTCTACTTACTTATGCATCTATGCAGATTTAAGTCAAATAGTTGGATTTGGATCCATTTTCCTCCAAGGAATCGTTTGAGTTTCACACTGAGCAAGGGATTCATCTGCACCAAAGTCCATTCAAGTACCGCAAGAAATCTGAGTGGCAGTCAGTTTCTCCGTTCTCCTACAAACAACCGCATTCTGGGTAAACCCTGTCCGCCCTCCACCGAATCAGACAAACACTGGAACACCCCACACCGACTGGAGTCTAAGAGTCAAACACTTTTCTGGAAACGTGAGTCTGCAAACCTTTTCTCCTCTTCAAGTTCGAGAATCAATTTTCCCACTGAGCCTGAACTAACCGCAGTGTCTTCCCCTCACCTTTCAGTTCCGGTTGAGTGGACTGGAACCTCCACGAGCGTTAAACCTCTTCCCTGCTCTCTCTGTATTGGTTTCTCTGCATGTGGGTCCGAGCTCTTGATAAAATCATGACAACATAGACTTTCTCTGAATATTTCTGTCTTATAATTTTTTTTAGATTAAGTTCAGGATTGTCTTGGCATTTATGAGACAGTTTGTGAAATGACTAAAAATTCATAAACCATAACTAATGTTTTCTAAATCTCTTTTAAAGAAACACCTCTGTAGGTGTTGTATCAGTCTCAAAATATAAAAGAGTAATTTAGTTTTTATATGTAGCTTATATTGGTCTCAGTTTTAAAGATGCATGCAGGGTGTAAGAGAACAATATGAGCCTGTAACTTTTTTTATATGGAACCAGCAAGATTACAAAATGGCTTTCACCCCTGCTCTTTGTTTCATCCAGTCATTGACCAATAATCATGACAATATTTTTTTCCATTGATCTGATGTTTCGGGTTAAATATTTCAGTATTTGGCTTCAAACCAGGTTCCAGATTTTCAAGAAGTCTTCAGTAAAAAGCCTTTTCTTCCAGCTGAATTTGCTGCGCTGCAAAAACGATCTAGAAATAAACATTTCTTGAATTAAATGTATTTACCGCTACCCTTACTTTGAGTAGCTAAATAAGACGACTTTCCAATAGAATGAGTATTTTTACTCTTAAAATAAGATATCGTCTCACTTACCTCCTCAATTCAAGAACAAATGAACTTATTTTTAAGACTATATTACTTAGTTAGATAAAAGTGTTAGATTCCCTTACTACACTGGAAAAAAATCAAAATCTAGATAAGTCATTTTTTCTTAAAATAAATGCATTTGTTCTTGAATTGAAGAGAGATTTTGCCAATGGAACAAGACAATTTACATTTAACATAAGAAAACACAATTGCATTGCCTTATTTCAAGCGCATATTATCTAATTATCTTATTGAATAATAAGATAATTATCGAATGAGTAAAAATATTAATTTACTTATTGAAATCAAGGGTAAATACACTTAATTTAAGAATGTTGTACTTATTTCTATATTGTTTTTTCAGTGTAGGGTGCAGGTTCCACCCTAATATTCCAAGGTCCAGGAAACGCCCCTGGTATGGAATATTACATTTAATGATGATTTATTTAGTATTCTGGAATATTAGCCCACATAGATTGCTATTAAAATTAGATTAGATTAGATTAGATGAGCTTTATTGATCTCACAGCGGAGAAATTCACTCGTCACATAGTGGCATAGAAGTCAAAGAAGGTGCAAACAGGGAGGAAAGAGGTGCATTAAGAATAAACAAAAAAGACTAAATCATAAGCGGTAAAAAATAACGCAGGTTAACAAATATTGCTAGAATGCAGGTTTTCAACATCTATCTTCTTCCACTTATCCCATCATGGTCGCTGTTCCTATATAAAGCAGTGTATGCGTGGCGTAAACATTGAACAGGTCGTCAGTCTGCCACAGGGCAACACAGAAGCATACAGTACAAGCATCCACACACACACCTAAGGACACTTTAGAGATGCTAATTAACGTAACAGTCATGTTTTTGGAGAAGGTGGGAGGAAACTGGAGTACCTGGAGAGAACCCTTGAATGCACAGGGAGGGCATCCACTTCCATGCAAGCCCCAGGATCAGGAATCGAACCGAGAACCTTCTTGCTGTAAGGCAACCATGCTACTAACTGCGCCAACATACGCATCAACAATAAAATTAATAAAATTAATTAATTAAATTAAAAGCTATCCATTTTCAGACTTGACGTGATGTGAACAGAAAACTCCCGCCTCAAAATTGTTCGTCAGAAAAAAAAAAAAATTTGCTAGTTAGGGCAGATGCTAATTCTGCCTCCAGCAGAAATTAAGTGACTTTTCATTGGTGATTCTTCAATCGCCCTTTATTATTTCACAATTTATTGTCGGTAAGATTTATCACAGGCACACTCAGCAGAGTTAGACAAGCGCACCCTTTCCGAGGCTGTCGTACTATTGGCTGGAAAGGTTGCTAGGCGACGATCCGATCCAATCTGAGAGAGAGCAAAAAAAATCAGCAAGCAGAGCCTACGGGTTTGCGAGCGCATTTCAGACCCGAGCAGAGCGCGGTTTGTGCGCGAAGAGAAGGAGGCAAGCGAGAGGAGAAAATATCTGTGCAAGAAGCATTAAATCTGAGAGAAGAAACAAAGATTTGAGAGAGAAGAGAAAATATTTGAGAGAGAGCGCATGTTATGAGTGTGAGCATTATAAGTTTTGAGTGCAAGAAGATGAAATTCTTTTCCCAAATTGAAATGATGTGCTCTTGCATTATGGCAGGAGAATTCTCCCATACATTAAATGCAGGTCCAGCAGGTTCTGCAGCAGCTTCTTCCCCACCGCCAACACACTGATGAACTGTTGAGAAAACTCTAAATCTGACTCTGCATCACACTGAAAACACCAAACCAACAATTCTGCATATTTGCACCATATATATTAATGCTGTTAATTATTTTTTTTAATCCCATTCTGTTTACATTTGAGCACTGCTGCAATTTATGGAATGGAAATGTTAATTTGCTGTCTGAAAAGCTGTACTAAACGAAATTTCGCTTAGGATGAAGAGTTACTAATAACCAGAGATGGGAAGTAACGAAGTACAAATACTTCGTTACTGTACTCAAGTAGATTTTTCTGATATTTTTACTTTACTTTACTACTTATTTTTATGGCGACTTTTTACTTCTACTCCTTACATTTTTACACAAATATCTGTACTTTCTACTCCTTACATTTTAAAAAATTGGCTCATTACTTTAGTTTTGAATCATTTCAATGGAGTTACCGTTATTATTTTTCACGTCATCAATACCAAATTCAATCTAATTGGATGGAAATCTACGTTGCATTTGACGCACCACTACAAGATGAATCGACAGATTTGGCGGTATTCATTGGCAGCAAATCATTGCAGCTTGGTGGCGGTGGCGTTAGCATAGTAGCATGGACGACGAGATGATTGAAAATGAACACAACGGAGATCTAGTCCTATTGGCAGACATCCATTTAAAATGTAGGCAACGGCATGAAAAAAGTTTCTACTTTTACTTTTATACTTTAAGTAAATTTACAAGCCTGTACTTTGTTACTTTTACTTGAGTAAAGAAGTTTAATCAGTACTTCCTCTTTTTCCAGAGTATTTTTTAACACAAGTATCTGTACTTTTACTTTTTAGAGAGAGATGACGGAGGTTTGAGAGGCGTTGGTGGTAGCGTCCATATTTGTGGTTTGTGGAGGAGAATCAAATGAAGAACAATGATGAGAATTAATAAAGCAAGCTGCTTGTCATTGTGTTTGTCCACTTTGTTCTCAGCTTGTTTCATTTTCCTCTCACCACAACTTCCATCCTCAATAAGAGCATTTATTTGTCTCCCAGGAATCCACAGCCACACATTATGAAACCATAAATAAAAGCCACAAATAATAAAAGCCACAGAGATTAGATTTACACACAGAAGGCTTCAATGAGAAACGTTCATCAAAAACACATAAAAACATGTCGCCTCTGAGCTCATGAAGCACATTACTCACATATGAATACAGAGACTTCAACGTTTTACAAGACAGTTCATGTTTTTCATTTTCATCCATCTTTCATCTCAGAACAACCAAACGCTGTTTCTCTGTGAGGCTAACCAGGGTAACTCTGCACTGATTTTCAAACCTAAACCGTTTCAATCGATGTCCAAATCTCTGAACCTCTGTCTGGAAATGTGTCTATTAGCTGGATCTATGTTGCAGATTTTGGGTCCTAATTAACCAGAAAGTGCAACACTGCAGATCAAAGACAGACCTGAGGTCAGTTCCTCTGTCACTTCCTGTCACACTGACGGCGCTGCGGAGTCATGAGGTTTAAATGTGGGAGGCTGTTTCTATTGATATCACGGCATTGTAAAGGTCAGACAGTCTGTCACAGGCTTTGACTCACTGTTAGTTAGAATCTGTTAGTTCAATCTCTAACCTTCTGCTCTCTCTGCTTTTCCTCAGAGTAGCTTTGCCTCGTCTGTTCCTGTTTGGCTGTGATGTCATCCTGGAAAGAAACATCAGCTGTGCTGCTGCCATCAACACCCTTGTTTATAGATGTTGGAGATCGGCCTGTTTTCCAGTGTGGTTCTGTTTCTCTGACCGTGACTGGGTGGATGTGCTCTCTTCGTCCTCTGGCATGGGAGCTGCCTTGGAGCTCGTCTGCCTGGCTGTGTGTTTCCTGGACGGGGCCGCCTTTTACAGCTGCTTTTTGTATGTCTGCTTCTGTCTCCTTGAACCCCAGTGGGCCTCGGCAGATGGCCGCTCACACTGAGCCTGGTTCTGCTGGAGGTTTCTTCCTGTTCAAAGGGAGTTTTTCCTCTCCACTGTCGCTACAAGCATGCTTAGTGTGAGGGATTGTATTTGAGTCAATGAGTCGATGCAATCAACTGGTTTTCCTTAGATAGAAAACTTTGTATCAATTTGACTGTATGATCTGGTTAAACTGTAAAGTGCCTTGAGATGTCATGTGTTGTGAATTTGGCGCTATATAAATAAACTGAATTGAATTGAACTGTTGACACCATTAGACTTCAGTAACCAAGCGCCACCCCCCCCCCCCCCCCCCCGGCTCCATGAACGTTTTCCCGTTAGTTGTCTTTGACTGTAATAACATTCAGGGCCTCTCATTGGTTCGGACTAGAGCCTCATAGGTTGGTGGAGTCTTACCGTCTTCATACCATACATTGGATGCTCCAGGCGTGTTCAATTGGCTCTTTCACAAGAACTCACAACCTGCACTTATGCAGAACTTCCTTTCTAAACTGTAGACAAGAGCTTGGTGGCTACAGCGTTTATCTGCATGCAGGAACCGTTCATACTAAAGCCCTGATCTGCTAAAGGTGTGACGATCTCAATACTGACTTAATACCCAACTCAACAGACCTGCTCACTCCACCCTGCCTGCTATTATCACTAATTGGTTACACCTCTATATATACCTTATCTGGATCTGTTCCCAGAGCCAGATCGTCTCAAACCAATGTTGAGTACCTTCCAGCATTTGAATCTTTTGCCTGCCTACCTGTTGCCTGATCTGTTTTCTGCCTTTTTTCACCGAGCCTGCCTGATCCTGTCTGCCTGCCCTGAATCCAAACCAGATCTGCCTCTGGACCCTTGCATCAGTTCTGCCTTGGATTGCCTGCCTGTGAGCCTGAACCCCACTCAGTCAGTGAGTAAGCAAGTCTGCCTAACCCCTCTGCTTCTCGGAACCTACCAGTTAACGGACCCTGGATCGGACCTGGACCTCTCTTCTGGATTGCCCCTCTGTACCTTTGCTTGGACCCCATCACTGGACGGACTGTCTCTGGAACTCATCGGCCTCAGTCCTCAGCAAACCCTCCGCCGCTCAACGGCCACTGCTTCCACAAGCCCCTTCCTCTTAAGAACTCCTGCCCCGGACCCAACAAGGAGCCATTTGCCATCTCTGAGACCCAGTAACAGGTTAGTGATCCAGCCTCACTCCCTCTCTAGTTTTCCTGTTGCTGATCACTAACCTGTTGCCACAGGGGATTTCCTGACTGAGAGCCGCCTGCCCGCTCCCTGTCCCACACACTCATAAATAAAATCCGTTGCATTGCACTGACCTGTCTGAGTTGTTTCCTGGGTCCAATTTCCTGTACGTTACAAAAGATTTGTAAAAGACATTAGCAAACATGATCTACTAGAGGCTGATCTACTGACTGGTTACACTGAGTGCTGCTCAGTGGTTTCTTGGCCGGGCCTGGGCTCAATTGTCCTGTTCCTGGTCCCACAACTAGGCCTGCCTTGGTCATGAGAGGCTACCGGTGGTCTATTCTTCTCAGCACCTTCTAATAAATTGTCACACAAGAGCCATGACTATGGAGTTAGATCTGTCTCAAGACAAGATCGATCCACACAAGCGCAAAAATATCCACCGACACACAGAACGTCTGTGGATGTGTGGATATTTTAAATTTTATTTTATTCTAAAATGTATTTTAATTGAAACATTTATCTTATTCTATTTTTATGTGTTTATGTATTTTAGCCTTCAGCTTTTATCTTATGTTCCTTAACTGTGATTCCTGTACAGCACTTTGGTCAACCCCGGTTGTTTTAAATGTGCTTTATAAATAAAGTTTGAGTTGATCTTGTGTGCTTGCATGAACAGTTCTGTGCGCCTGTAGATCTTGTCCTTTGGGTGTGTGGATTTTTACGTGCTTGTATGAATCATGCTGTGCATGTTTGGATCTTGTCCTGTGAAAATTGAGGCCGATCTAGCTCCATGCATGACTTTCACCTTTTGAAATCAAATCTCTATTATCCAGGACATCAGTTCTCAGCGCTATATTGGCAAACTGGACAGGAATATATGCTGATGATTACAATGAGAAAAACACTGAAGGGTGGACATGCGAATTTAATCACTTTCCACTCCGAAAGCGATTAATCAATTGTTAAACTGAACTAAATATTTTGCATGTTTAAAAGAAACGTGCTAACTGGGACGCAAAAACATCTGCAGTCATTGGGGTGAGAAGGAGACACAGCTATAATGAATAATGCAGAACGTCTGTTGTATATGTCAACATATCTTGATGCTCAGAAAATAAAATAGCAGAGACGTATCCTTACAACACCTAATTGAAACAACCACCTTGACCGGCTCTCACACATGGAATGAACCAGATGCCTATTTGCAGTTTTTGTTCCTCAAAGTCTTCTTTTAGGTAATTGATTCTGATGTTTTTTTTCCTTCTATTTTACACAAACAAAGATCATTAATCTTTGCCTGCATCTTCTCTACATGTTGATCATACCATCTGTGTGCAGTGCTGTTGCAAAAAGCAGCTGGGGAAATGAATGCAGTCTGCACCCTTTTTGCACCTGTTATTGTTGCATAAGATCATCTGCAACATGTTCACTTAATGCTCAAACATTGAATATTCAAACAAACTGCTTATTGGGATGTTAGTAGATGGGGCCCAGAGACTCTGAAATAGAAGATATGAGGAAACCAGTTGAACCAACATGGTTGGGAAAAAAGGACAATAATAAAACTGTTGGCTGCAAATGGCCTTTGAGTCTGGAAACTATAAAAGATTTATTTCTACAATGACAAAGTGTTTTAGTTTAACTCTTTAAGTATAAAATATTGAGATGTATTTCAGGCTAACATGTTGACTTATCTTTGAGTTGATCCCCTGAGATCAGTGAAAAGCAGAAAAATCACCACATTGTGCAGCGACCTGCAAAACATAAACTAAGCGTCTCCTTCTAACATCTCAGTTGCTCTAAACTGTCCAAAATGTTTTTCAACTCAGAAATGCACAAAATAACAGTTAAAAGTCACAGATGCACACACCTAAACAGTCACATGCACCCCCACATCCAATGTGACTCTATACTTATGGTGACTTTCCATTGACTTCAATTCATTTCACACTCATTTCTATGGTAAATCAAACCTGCACAGGTTCATTCATGCTGCAGTTTGGACTCACCTGGTTCAGTGTTCGGCTCAATCCTAGTTTCAATGATACCGATACCACTGATAACTGATACGATCAATACTTGAGTAAAAAGATTGATCATTTTTTTCTTTCCTGCACGTACTGCAGCAGATCTGCCCTTTGAAGCCCCCCACCCCCCTCTTGTTACCTTCACCTGGCTCAGCAATGCCAGCCAAACCAGTAATATTTGATCTGGTGTGCTCCTTTTGTTTTATTGTCTTAAGATTTAGCTTTGCAACTTTAATTTTTCAATTGTTATAAAGTAAAAATAATAAAAAAAAACACCAAAAGGTCAAGAGTTTAAAGCTACTTTAAGCTTAAATATATTAGTATCAATATGGCGATGTTGATCCTGAATTTACTTGATATCAGATTGATACCAAATTTCCCAGCATCCTCCTCCTCCTTTAACCTTCAGTAACCGACCGTCTACCTTTGAACAAAAAGCAGAGCAAAACGGAACAAATACTATGTTTCATTTAAATACTAAGCCTGGCTCTCAACCCTGGTCCTTAAGGGCAGCACCTTCAAAGGCCTCAGACTTCGTTTCTTTTCGGACGGGCTCTAGAGAAACTTTCAAAGATTTCCAAACCTAGCTTTTATAAAACAATGATTCACAGGCTTCTGCAACCCTTGGTGGTTCTGAGGAGGTCATGCAATCATTGGAATCAGGTGCCCTGCAGTGGAGAAGTGTGAAACATGCAGGGCTGTGGTACTCCAGGTGCAGGATTGATAATTACTGTTCTTCAAGAAAAGTTTCCACTTTGATACACTCAGCTTACTGTATTTTGCATGGGAGGAAGTAAAAGCCTTAGATCCCGACCCGATGCACTCAGCCTTAACTAAACTTCTTCACCTCAGAACAACAGGCTCACCGTTTTCTGTCTGTTATTGGTTTCAGCAGGTGTTGATCAGAACATCCTGAAGCTGCAGCTCTGCAGCGGTCCAGTCTGTCACAGAACTGTAGAACGTGACGCCAACATGAACTCCTACAACCTGAGAGGTAACAGAGAGGTCCCAACCTGAGGACATGACGCGTCCTGTTTCTAGAGCTGCAAGCGAGAATTGTTTGTTATTGAGCGTCCACGCTTGGATTCTCTCTCATGAAACTCAATCTGCTGAGCATTCATACCTCTCAGTGATCCTTCCAGTGATCGGGGCCGTGGCCCACTTACTCATCACTTCTCAGGGCTTGAGTCATCTCCAGCAGCTCCTCCCGGTGCTTCGCTAGAATTCCAGAACCCCGCAGGCTTCTCCTGAAATCAACAAACTCATTTCTGCAGAGAGAACCAGGCTGCAGCATGGAAAATATACTAAACAGCAATATTTTCTTCACATCAGGCAGAAGTTAAACCTGAAAACATCCTTTTTTAAGATCAGGAACTACTAAACATGATCGCCCACAGTTAAAAATCCAATAAAGGTCAGAATGTTGAGGTTTTCAATTCAATTCAGTTTATTTCTATAGCTCCAATTCACATCATGTCATCTCAGGTCACTTTCCAGTTCAACCAGATCATCCAGCCAGAGGGATTCAAAGTTTTCTATCTAAGGAAAATCAGCTGATTGCATCGACTCATTGACTCTTCAGCAATCCCTCACACTAAGCATGCTTGTAGCGACAGTGGAGAGGAAAAACTCCCTTAGAACAGGAAGAAACCTCCAGCAGAACCAGGCTCAGTGTGAGCGGCCATCTGCTGAGGCCCACTGGGGTTCAAGGAGACAGAAGCAGACATAGAAAAAGAAGCATAGATACAAAAGGCAACTGTCAACCAGCTCCACAGGTGGCCCCGTCCAGGAAACACACAGCCAGGCAGACGAGCTCCGAGCCAGCTCCCATGTCAGAGGATGAAGAGAGCACATCCAGTTAGTCACAGTCAGAGAAACAGGACTACACTGGAAAACAGGCCAAGCTCCAACATCTAGAAACAAAGGTGTTGATGAAATAATCTGGGTGTCCCTCTGATGTGCAATGAGGCTTTTATTCATCTCTGCAAGAGAAAATATTTTTTTTTCAGAAAAAAATAATCCATAAGAATTCAAACCAATAATCAGTCTGACTCAGTGTGGAGATCAGCTTCTCATCTCCTTCACCTCCAGTCATCGCACAGCATCAGCAGATCTGGATCCAGACTTTGACCAGGCTGAGATTTCATGATCTTGACCCTGATGACTGCATTGTTAGTTTGTTTCTTCCACCTGCTTAGTTCCGTCCAGATTTCATCTGATCCACCTGTTCCAGCTCCTTTTTAAGCTGCCACAAGGAGCTGATTCCATTCCAATTCTTCAGGGATTTACTGACATGTTCTATGTCACTATTTAGTCTCTGAGTCCAGCTCTACTTCAGCCTTTCTTAGATGGTCATCCAAGAAACATGTCCTCTGTTCTGCTTTCCAGGTGACTCAGTTCCAGTCTTATGTGTCTAAAGAACATCAGGAGTTCTGGGTTCTGTCTATGGTCCTGAACTTGGAGACCTAAAGTCCTCCTTGTTCTCATCTAATGTACTCTCATGAAGGTTTGGTGTGTGCTGTTGTTTTTTGATTGGCCAACGGAAGTGATGGGAGACTTTTTTAAGCATCCTGTGGTCTGCTTGCAGGGTGACCTTGCCTGGAGAGCCATAAGATAAAGCCAGATTTCTCTACATTCAGTCAAAGGGAAGTTTTCCCTGATCGATTCTTCCAGATTGAGCTTCTAATTGCGTTCACTGAGGAACCAGAAAGTTTTGACCAGTAAGGATGTGAAGGTGCAAACAGAATCCAGCTGGTCCAGGGTTAATAAACCCAGAGAAGAGTCTGACAGGATAGAGGCTCAGAGGAGGCAGAGAGCGGAACGAACACTGAGACACCTGAACTCATCTTTTTAAGTGCTGCTTCAGCCAACAACAACACAGGAGCAGCAGGATCAGCCCAGGTCTGCCGCCACACGCTCTCACTTTATTACATTCTTCATGCTGGATGGTTGAATTATGGCACCGGCTCATATATCCTCAAACTGTTGGATCAGAAATTGATTTACAGCTGCTGGCAGAGCAGCGAGATTTTGTTCCCATTGGAAATCCTGGTTCTGTTTGCACAAAGATCCGCTTGTTTGACTCCAGAACCATGCTGAGTGTAGCACATTTTAAATCTGGCCTTATCTTTACTCCTTTAGTCCGTGATCACATCCTCCTTCTAGTTTCCTCTTCTTCTCACCCTCATCATCATCACAATCATTTAGAGTTTCTCAGGGTTCTGTTGTGGAGCAGGTCCTGTTTCTGATTCATTAACTCCTCTGGGTCACAACAGAAAGAACTTTAAGAACATCCTGAACATCTCTGCCTTTGATATCAGCTTCATGCTTCATTAATGGAAGCAAAACCACATTTATTACTTGATGAATCTGTCAGAACTTTATGAACTTCAGTTTTTCTTCTGGGCATTCTGACCAGTTTCATTTAGTCTTCCAGTGTAGTCAGAAAGACGCAGATGTCCGGTTGGATCAGAACATGTCTCTAAGAAATGAAATAACGCGGTCCAAAGTTCTGTTGGTTCCAGAAATATTGTGAAAGACGTTAAAACCTGTCAGATGATTCTTAGTGATCTTAGCTCTGCTCTAAATAGAAGGAACTCTGCAATGAATCTCCTGACTGGAACCAGCAGCAGGACTCTATGGCGCCGGTCCAGATGTCACTCACTCTGGAAGTCATTGGGTGTATTTCACCGTGAAGAACTTTGTTCTTTTTAATTGTGAGCAGTTTCTTTAGAAAAAAAAGGTTATTTGCAAACCAAACTATGAAAGAAAACAGAAAAAAACTTTCCCAGCAAAAGTCATAAAAAGGGAAAACCGAGCGCTAAAGATGATAGCAATATTCCTCAGAAGAAAGAAAGAAATTCTAGTGCGCGCCTCCTCACCATGAGGAGTTGAGCTTTCTCCTGCTCTGCTCCCAAACTCGGCAATTCACTCACACCTAATATTTTAATATTGACACTTCACCTCTTTTTAAATCAAGGCTAAAAAACTGTTAAATATTACAACCCTTCACTGACTGCCCCAACTGTTTTTAATATAGTCTATACTGTGTGATATTGTGTATTTTTTAGTATTTCATACAGTGTCCTTGGATGTCCTGAAAAGCCCTTTAAATAAAATGTTTCATACTTTTTATTATTAAAGAATCAATATGTAAGTTTTTAATGAAAGATATAATTGAAATAGGCTTTTTATTTGACCCTACATGAGTAAAACATTGTGTAATGAGCTGACTGTCACCTCAGTAGATCAGCGCCGATGTATCTATAGTATAAACCTGTAGTCTTTTTTCCTGAAGTTACTTCCGGTCAGAAGTTCCCTGTTTGGCAGATGTGACAGTTAAATGTGTCCAACCTGCAAACAATCGAAGGCTGTGTCCGAATGTCCGCCCTAATCCCTGCATAGGGCACTATGTAGTGGTTACGCCATTTTAAAGAGTGTCCGAATGTCTAGTGGAAGAAAAAGTAGTGGACTCTAAATTTCCCACAATGAACCTTGAAAAGTAGTGAACATCCATGGTCGGTGGACGAGAAGATACAGGGCACGACGTTAACCATCGCCCGATCGCCCGGGGCAAGTCGTTTTTATTGTCGGGAGAGTACAAATTTCATTGCATTTGCCCGCCGGGCAAGAGCAATGATCGCAAAAAATTTTGTTTAACACTCAAAGTTACTTTAAAATCACCAACATTCGCTGAAAACGACCCACAAGCTTTGCCGGCGCCATTTTTGTTGTTTTGTACACATTCTTGCGTGATTTGAAAAAGACGCGTAATTTTCCGCTAGATGGCGTGATTCAGCTCTTGGGGGGAGAATTCTGTAACCTTCCGTTGAAGTAATTTTGGGAAGGGGGGAAAATACTGGTTAGCTGATTGGCCTATGTTGGTGATAGACGGGCCAAATAAACCAATCAGATCAACGAAGCATATGACGTACTAACAGAGCGACGACGAAAACACAACCACAAGCCAGGCTACTCTTGCTGAAACCAGTCGGGAGAAGAGCAAAAACATCTTTTCCTCTGAGAAAAGCCTCCAGAGCAGTGTTTTGCTCTTCTTTCAGTGAAGAAATACTCTGTAATTCCGATAAAACTTGCTCGATAGCCACGCTAACGCTAGTTTCATCGGCTGAAGCCGCCATGTTCTTTAGACTGAACTGTCGCGCTTCTCGTTGCGTCACACCTCAACCCGCCTCAAAGCCAACGCTGATTGGACGTTCGTTTGGTGAACGGCTCCAAATTTTCTTTAACGGCGAGTCTCCAGACTGATTAGCTAGTGAAACCTTGAAAGCTCGCAACATCAGGATGGTCTCACGAGGCTAAGAATTCTGCAGAGCAGCAGCTGGATGATGAATTTAATCTATACTATAATACACGCTAGATTAAAAATGATCAGTCAGGGATTAGGAAAATAATAATAATTGTATGCGCACAGTGTAAATATTTCTATCATATGGCAGTCTTCTGTACAGCGGTCATACATTAAAAAATGTTCATTCATTTTTTTTCTCTTAGACATTGGAGTGGTGCATTTAAATGTTGTAGAGCTAAACATGTTAAATAGGTGAGTAGTAGTAGTGTAAGTTTTTAACCTGTCAAGTTTTTTTTAGATTTTTAACATTACAATTTATATTTTTCCAAGCACACAACAGTTTAAAGCAAAGTTTAGCTTGAAAAGAATGTGCAGGAAGGATGGAAAAGCATGTTAACACGGTAATGTAGGCTTGAGTTCATTATCTGACGCATGCATAAACACACAAGGAACCTGGAAACTTACTGAATTACAAAAAAAACATTTAAAAAACAATATATATTTACAAAAATGAATATTAGGAACTATATTTATCAAACATTATACGGGGCAAGTAAAAATTGTTTCTGGGCAAATAAAATGGGAAATCCACTTGCCCGAAGTGGTAGAAATCCTTAACGTCAACCCCTGAGAAATATCCCGGAATATCTCCTTGCAAAGCATTATGGGATTTGTTGTCCCAGTGGCCCACTGTCATAATACAAGGATGACCCAGGTACCATGTGGGGAGGTTGAGTTACGTGACCAATGGGAAGCGAAAAGTAGTGATCATCTGTCTGAACGGTCAGTTAACAGAGTTCATTATAAAGCCCACTATATGGTCCGTACTCTATATAGTAACTGAGGGATTTAGGGGTTATTGGCTAAGCGTTATATTTGGCAGTATATGACAGTATCATTTCAAAACTCCTTAATGCCTCTGTCATGGTCTTGGTTCCGTTGTGCTTTACTTTGCTCCTTGTTTTCTAGTTTTATTGGTTTAATTCCAGTTTTGTTGTAATTTCTAGATTTATGTTAGTTCTCATGTTTTTCTGTTGTCCTCTGTTCCCCTCTTGTGTGTGTGTGTGTGTGTGTGTGTGTGTGTGTTCCTTTCCCCTTGGCTCCCTCATTGTCCCCTTCACATCTGCTCCTTGTCAGCTCGTTAGCCCCGCCTTTGTCTCAGTCACCTATTTATACTCTCCCTCTGCTGTCACTCCTGGTTGGTTCCTTGTCGTTGCTGCTTTCTTCCTACCTCGTCTCTCCCTGGCTCCTCGGGATTATTTTCCCCTGACATCTCCATGATTCTGGTTTGTGTTAAATATTAAGTTGAATTTTAGACTCCTGCCTTTGTTAAACTGTCTCCTCTCATTAAAACTACAGGAACTCACATCTGCCTCCCTGCCTCTGCATTTGGGTCCTCAAACACCAACCCGAACTTGACAGCCTCAAGTTAAGGCTTAGATGAAGATAATGATCTGATAGCTCAGAAATTTCAACTGGATCTAAACAGTACAAACATAGTTCTGTTTATATAGTTACTTTTAATGCTGCCTCTCTTTTTTAGGATGAATTGATCTCATTATAAATGCGCCAATTATCTTATTTTTAACAGAATCATTCACATTTCCAAACAATCTCATAAAGATGGGTGAATACGCAGTTGCTAAAGCAATGGCCCTGGGCGAGCATTAGAAGGAAAATAAGAGCAATAAACGTTAAAAAATAATACCATTGCTGTGAGCTTTAATTAATTAGCATTTTTCTCCCATAAAATGACTCTTCACAATCTTCTGTTCGACATAATAAGGAGCCGTTATAAGAAAGAAGCAGTGAGTCAGCTTTAGAGGCTGACTGGATGGTTGCCTCACCCTGAGGGCTCAGCCCACTTCCTGTTATAATGATATGTACAGGTGTTCAGCAGAGGGGGGCGGGGCATGTTGTGTTTTGTACAGTCTAATATTTGTGTTTATTCACAGCCCACGCTGTCCCACAGAGTCTCACCCCTTCCTGGCACAAGCCACGCTTCCTGATTATCATCATTAAACATGCCTACCTCCTGCCGGTGTGTGGGTTACATAAGAAACATGACAGGAAGACTCAGCCACAACGACCCAAGGAGCAGACAAACCTTCATCTTATCTCTATCTGCCTCCAAACTATCCTCCTGATCCTCCCCATTGGATGCTCTGTCCTGTAGGTCATCTTCACATTGCATTGGCTCAATTAATGCTCTCCATCATGCAGTTTTGCTGCTATGTTCAAGCAAGAACATTCAGCTCCTTTGTTCGTAGTTTCTAAACTGGAGAAGGATATGCTGCTTCCTCTGAGTGGAGGATTAAAATATTAAAATACAATAATACAAGTTCCTTTTAACACTCCTAACAGTAAAAAAGAAGACGTTTCTCCACCTCTCCAGGAAGCTTCTCAATTCAAATGTTTGGATCCGCAGTGAGTTTGAGTCTTTATAGACGAGGCCTTGCATCGCTTGGAAACATGCAAATAGAAACCGATGGGTGGCTCGTTTGGTTCCATTGTTAGCCTGTAATATTCCTTTTAACACCACTGATTTCTTTCAAAATTGAATCAATTCTTTGCCCCTACCTGACAGCGCCGACTAATAACAAAGATGGCGCAGGCACCGTACAGTGGAGGACGAGTTACGTGACCATAAGTGGTTATCATCTGTCCGAACGGTCGGTTAACTGAGTTTTTTTTAATAAAGTCCACTATACAGTCCCTGCTCTATATATTGATTAAGGGATTTTGGGGTTAGGACGGATCTTCCAACACAGTAAGCTTGTATGAGCTATGAGAACAGCAATTTAAAGCAGAGCGAAAAAAGGGTCTTTTAAGCAAATCCAGAAAATCCTCCACAATATCTTTAATTAACTTTCCGTAAAAATTCAAAAAATATCCACTGGACTTGGTTTTCAAGATCTGAAGACGTTTCTCCACCTCTCCAGGAAGCTTTCTCAATTCAAATGTCTGGATCCGCAGTGAGTTTGATTCTTATATGGACAAGGCCTTGTATCGCTTGGAAACATGCAAATGGTAACCGATGAATGGGTCGTTTGGTTCCATTGTTAGCCTGTAATATCTGAAACCTGTCTATGATTCTAGGGGTCGGTCGTTAAGGGGGGGATTGCCGTTAAGGGGGGGATTGTGTCCTGTAATACCTTTAATTAAATATTAAATATGGTTGTCTTGCTTCCAGAAAGGTTGACACACATGTTACCCCCGGCTCACACCGACTCCGGTCTTACCGTTGCGGTGCGGTGGGTGCGGCGCCGCAGTGATTCCAAGTCATTAAAAAGACGTAAACCTCTCTCACCGGCTGCTGAGCTGTCCGGCTGCGGTTACCGAGACACTCCGGCGCTGCAGAAAATTCAGCAAGAAAGCTATCCTTGCGGCGTGCCGGAGCCCTCCGCAACAAGCTCTCGCAAATATCCTTATTTGGGCCGTGTTATCGCGTGAAGTTACGTGAACTCAAGTGAACTTCTGTTCTCGGGAGTTAAATCTCCGGACCTGTTGCCGGAGCCGCAGAGCCGCACCGCACCGTAGTCAAAAGGGCGGTGTGAGAGGGGGTGTGCAGGAGTTGCGGTCACCGGAGCCAGTGTGAGCAAGGGGTTATGGGTAGAGCTTTGCAGTGTTGTAGTACTGGAGATCGGTCTTGGTCTTGAGACCATTTTTTGATGGTCTCGGTCTCGTCTCGGACTTGACCGCATTTGGTCTCGGTCTCGTCTCGGTCTCGGGCGCTGAGGATTCGGCATTTTATTTCAAGACCGTTCAAGACCACAACTGTGGAAATAACTCTAATCATCAGAATATTTCAGTTTCTTTAAGATCCTTCTTTTTATTGGGTGCTTGGATTCAAATCCAAGCAATAACCTCATAGTCTCATTGGTAAATGCAGTGAAGGAGATCAATCTATTTTTTCAACAAATTATCTGTCTCATAACATATTTCATAACTTGGTGACAGATATAGATTTATTTCAAAAAAGTTATATAATATAGCTTTAATCTGTATATGAGAGAGAAACAAGAGAAATGATTGGCTTTTTTTTTCAGTTTTACACATTTTACAAAACTTTGCACATTGTTTTGAAATAGCACATTTAAAAACAACATAAATGTATGTACTGCTCATGAACGGCAGAGAAAATACAATTTTGATCGACTTTGATTAATTGTTTGAAATTCTGTGATTACTACACAGAAGTACTAAATAAAGATGTTAATGTTTAGTCCAGTTCTGTGTGTTAAATATCTAGGTGTTTTTATGTGAATGTGGATCTTTTAGATCAATTTTTGTGATTTTGATCATGTTTCACATTTTATTGTCATATACTGGCGCTGGTCTTGGTCTTGACTCGGTCTCGACTTCCCTCGGTCTTGATCTTGACTTGGTCTCGGACCCTAAAAGTCTTGGTCTTGACTCGGTCTCGACTTCCCTCGGTCTTGGTCTTGACTTGGTCTCGGACCCTAAAAGTCTTGGTCTTGACTCGGTCTCAACTTCCCTCGGTCTTGGTCTTGACTTGGTCTCGGACTCTAAAAGTCTTGGTCTTGACTCGGTCTCGACTTCCCTCGGTCTTGGTCTTGATTTGGTCTCGGACTCTAAAAGTCTTGGTCTTGATTCTGTCTCAACTTCCCTCGGTCTTGGTCTTGACTTGGTCTCGGACTCTAAAAGTCTTGGTCTTGACTCGGTCTCGACTTCCCTTGGTCTTGGTCTTGACTTGGTCTCGGACCCTAAAAGTCTTGGTCTTGACTCGGTCTCGACTTCCCTCGGTCTTGGTCTTGACTTGGTCTCGGACCCTAAAAGTCTTGGTCTTGACTCGGTCTCGACTTGGTCTTGATCTTGACTTGGTCTCGGACCCTAAAAGTCTTGGTCTTGACTCGGTCTCGATACACTCTGGTCTTGGTCTTGACTTGGTCTCGGACTCTAAAAGTCTTGGTCTTGACTCGGTCTCAACTTCCCTCGGTCTTGGTCTTGACCTGGTCTCGGACTCTAAAAGTCTTGGTCTTGACTCGGTCTCGACTTCCCTCGGTCTTGGTCTTGATTTGGTCTCGGACTCTAAAAGTCTTGGTCTTGACTCTGTCTCAACTTCCCTCGGTCTTGGTCTTGACTTGGTCTCGGACCCTAAAAGTCTTGGTCTTGACTCGGTCTCGACTTCCCTCGGTCTTGGTCTTGACTTGGTCTCGGACCCTAAAAGTCTTGGTCTTGACTCGGTCTCGACTTGGTCTTGATCTTGACTTGGTCTCGGACCCTAAAAGTCTTGGTCTTGACTCGGTCTCGATACACTCTGGTCTTGGTCTTGACTTGGTCTCGGACTCTAAAAGTCTTGGTCTTGACTCGGTCTCAACTTCCCTCGGTCTTGGTCTTGACTCGGTCTCGACTTGGTCTTGATCTTGACTTGGTCTCGGACCCTAAAAGTCTTGGTCTTGACTCGGTCTCGATACACTCTGGTCTTGGTCTTGACTTGGTCTCGGACTCTAAAAGTCTTGGTCTTGACTCGGTCTCAACTTCCCTCGGTCTTGGTCTTGACTTGGTCTCGGACTCTAAAAGTCTTGGTCTTGACTCGGTCTCGACTTCCCTCGGTCTTGGTCTTGACTTGGTCTCGGACTCTAAAAGTCTTGGTCTTGACTCGGTCTCGACTTCCCTCGGTCTTGATCTTGACTTGGTCTCGGACCCTAAAAGTCTTGGTCTTGACTCGGTCTCGATACACTCTGGTCTTGGTCTTGACTTGCTCTCGGACCCTAAAAGTCTTGGTCTTGTCTCGGTCTCGACTTCCCTCGGTCCAGGTCTTGACTTGGTCTTGGACCCTAAAAGTCTTGGTCTTGACTCGGTCTCGATACACTCTGGTCTTGGTCTTGACTTGGTCTCGGACTCTAAAAGTCTTGGTCTTGACTCGGTCTCAACTTCCCTCGGTCTTGATCTTGACTTGGTCTCGGACCCTAAAAGTCTTGGTCTTGACTCGGTCTCGATACACTCTGGTCTTGGTCTTGACTTGGTCTCGGACTCTAAAAGTCTTGGTCTTGACTCGGTCTCAACTTCCCTCGGTCTTGGTCTTGACCTGGTCTCGGACTCTAAAAGTCTTGGTCTTGACTCGGTCTCGACTTCCCTCGGTCTTGGTCTTGATTTGGTCTCGGATTCTAAAAGTCTTGGTCTTGACTCTGTCTCAACTTCCCTCGGTCTTGGTCTTGACTTGGTCTCGGACTCTAAAAGTCTTGGTCTTGACTCGGTCTCGACTTCCCTTGGTCTTGGTCTTGACTCGGTCTCGACTTGGTCTTGATCTTGACTTGGTCTCGGACCCTAAAAGTCTTGGTCTTGACTCGGTCTCGATACACTCTGGTCTTGGTCTTGACTTGGTCTCGGACTCTAAAAGTCTTGGTCTTGACTCGGTCTCAACTTCCCTCGGTCTTGGTCTTGACTTGGTCTCGGACTCTAAAAGTCTTGGTCTTGACTCGGTCTCAACTTCCCTCGGTCTTGGTCTTGACTTGGTCTCGGACCCCAAAAGTCTTGGTCTTCACTCGGTCTCGACTTCCCTCGGTCCAGGTCTTGACTTGGTCTTGGACCCTAAAAGTCTTGGTCTTGACTCGGTCTCGATACACTCTGGTCTTGGTCTTGACTTGGTCTCGGACTCTAAAAGTCTTGGTCTTGACTCGGTCTCAACTTCCCTCGGTCTTGGTCTTGACTTGGTCTCGGACTCTAAAAGTCTTGGTCTTGACTCGGTCTCAACTTCCCTCGGTCTTGGTCTTGACTTGGTCTCGGACCCCAAAAGTCTTGGTCTTCACTCGGTCTCGACTTCCCTCGGTCTTGGTCTTGACTTGGTCTCGGACTCTAAAAGTCTTGGTCTTGACTCGGTCTCGACTTCCCTCGGTCTTGATCTTGACTTGGTCTCGGACCCTAAAAGTCTTGGTCTTGACTCGGTCTCAACTTCCCTCGGTCTTGGTCTTGACTTGGTCTCGGACCCTAAAAGTCTTGGTCTTGACTCGGTCTCGACTTGGTCTTGATCTTGACTTGGTCTCGGACCCTAAAAGTCTTGGTCTTGACTCGGTCTCGATACACTCTGGTCTTGGTCTTGACTTGGTCTCGGACTCTAAAAGTCTTGGTCTTGACTCGGTCTCAACTTCCCTCGGTCTTGGTCTTGACTTGGTCTCGGACTCTAAAAGTCTTGGTCTTGACTCGGTCTCAACTTCCCTCGGTCTTGGTCTTGACTTGGTCTCGGACCCCAAAAGTCTTGGTCTTCACTCGGTCTCGACTTCCCTCGGTCTTGGTCTTGACTTGGTCTCGGACTCTAAAAGTCTTGGTCTTGACTCGGTCTCAACTTCCCTCGGTCTTGGTCTTGACTTGGTCTCGGACCCCAAAAGTCTTGGTCTTCACTCGGTCTCGACTTCCCTCGGTCTTGGTCTTGACTTGGTCTCGGACTCTAAAAGTCTTGGTCTTGACTCGGTCTCGACTTCCCTCGGTCTTGATCTTGACTTGGTCTCGGACCCTAAAAGTCTTGGTCTTGACTCGGTCTCAACTTCCCTCGGTCTTGGTCTTGACTTGGTCTCGGACCCCAAAAGTCTTGGTCTTCACTCGGTCTCGACTTCCCTCGGTCTTGGTCTTGATTTGGTCTCGGACTCTAAAAGTCTTGGTCTTGACTCTGTCTCAACTTCCCTCGGTCTTGGTCTTGACTTGGTCTCGGACTCTAAAAGTCTTGGTCTTGACTCGGTCTCGACTTCCCTTGGTCTTGGTCTTGACTTGGTCTCGGACCCTAAAAGTCTTGGTCTTGACTCGGTCTCGACTTCCCTCGGTCTTGGTCTTGACTTGGTCTCGGACCCTAAAAGTCTTGGTCTTGACTCGGTCTCGACTTGGTCTTGATCTTGACTTGGTCTCGGACCCTAAAAGTCTTGGTCTTGACTCGGTCTCGATACACTCTGGTCTTGGTCTTGACTTGGTCTCGGACTCTAAAAGTCTTGGTCTTGACTCGGTCTCAACTTCCCTCGGTCTTGGTCTTGACTAGGTCTCGGACTCTAAAAGTCTTGGTCTTGACTCGGTCTCAACTTCCCTCGGTCTTGGTCTTGACTTGGTCTCGGACCCCAAAAGTCTTGGTCTTCACTCGGTCTCGACTTCCCTCGGTCTTGGTCTTGACTTGGTCTCGGACTCTAAAAGTCTTGGTCTTGACTCGGTCTCGACTTCCCTCGGTCTTGATCTTGACTTGGTCTCGGACCCTAAAAGTCTTGGTCTTGACTCGGTCTCGATACACTCTGGTCTTGGTCTTGACTTGCTCTCGGACCCTAAAAGTCTTGGTCTTGTCTCGGTCTCGACTTCCCTCGGTCCAGGTCTTGACTTGGTCTTGGACCCTAAAAGTCTTGGTCTTGTCTCGGTCTCGACTTCCCGCGGTCCTGGTCTTGACTTGGTCTCGGACCCTAAAGGTCTTGGTCTTGTCTCGGTCTCAATACACTCTGGTCTTGGTCTTGTCTTGGTCTCGGACCCTAAAAGTCTTGGTCTTGACTCGGTCTCAACTTCCCTTGGTCTTGGTCTTGACTTGGTCTCGGACCCTAAAAGTCTTGGTCTTGACTTGGTCTCGGACCCTAAAGGTCTTGGTCTTGACTCGGTCTCAACTTCCCTTGGTCTTGGTCTTGACTTGGTCTCGGACCCTAAAAGTCTTGGTCTTGACTTGGTCTCGGACCCTAAAGGTCTTGGTCTTGACTCGGTCTCAACTTCCCTCAGTCTTGGTCTTGACTTGGTCTCGGACCCTAAAAGTCTTGGTCTTGACTCAGTCTCGATACACTCTGGTCTTGGTCTTGACTTGGTCTCGGACTCTAAAGGTCTTGGTCTTTACTCGGTCTCTACTTCCCTCGGTCTTGATCTTGACTTGGTCTCGGACCCTAAAAGTCTTGGTCTTGACTCAGTCTCGATACACTCTGGTCTTGGTCTTGACTTGGTGTCGGACTCTAAAAGTCTTGGTCTTGACTCGGTCTCGACTTCCCTCGGTCTTGGTCTTGACTTGGTCTCGGACCCCAAAAGTCTTGGTCTTCACTCGGTCTCGACTTCCCTCGGTCTTGGTCTTGACTTGGTCTCGGACTCTAAAAGTCTAGGTCTTGACTCGGTCTCAACTTCCCTCGGTCTTGGTCTTGACTTGGTCTCGGACTCTAAAAGTCTTGGTCTTGACTCGGTCTCGACTTCCCTCGGTCTTGGTCTTGATTTGGTCTCGGACTCTAAAAGTCTTGGTCTTGATTCTGTCTCAACTTCCCTCGGTCTTGGTCTTGACTTGGTCTCGGACCCCAAATGTCTTGGTCTTCACTTGGTCTCGACTTCCCTCGGTCTTGGTCTTGACTTGGTCTCGGACTCTAAAAGTCTTGGTCTTGACTCGGTCTCGACTTCCCTCGGTCTTGGTCTTGATTTGGTCTCGGACTCTAAAAGTCTTGGTCTTGATTCTGTCTCAACTTCCCTCGGTCTTGGTCTTGACTTGGTCTCGGACCCCAAATGTCTTGGTCTTCACTCGGTCTCGACTTCCCTCGGTCTTGGTCTTGACTTGGTCTCGGACTCTAAAAGTCTTGGTCTTGACTCGGTCTCGACTTCCCTCGGTCTTGATCTTGACTTGGTCTCGGACCCTAAAAGTCTTGGTCTAGTCCCGGTCTCGATACACTCTGGTCTTGTTCTGGTCTTGGTCTCGGGTTAGGTGGTCTTGACCACAACACTGGAGCTTTGCTCAGCAGGTATCTCAGGATTTCACAGGATCTCTGCTGATTAAAAGTATCTAAGGTTTGTGTGGGCCACCAGCGACATTAGAGGATGAAGACCTCAGATGTTGATCAGAACAACTCTGGGTGGAAGAAATTCTCCCTCATCACCGAAGCTCAGTTTTGATCTTTTCATAAAGAAGTTGCGATGGTGGAAAGTTTTACTGCAAACTTTAATCCAAAAATGTCAGATTTTTGCGTTTCCTAGACAGGATTGATGCTCCATAAAACATCAGCTGCACTGTTCTGAGGAAGCCAGTTTAGGTCCAACAAGATGTTCTTCAAAATTCTGACTCATAAGAAGGAGCTCCACGGGGAACCATCTGTCAGATTTCACTCTTCAAAAGTTCAAAAACATCTTTATAGATGAAAGGAAGTTTGTTTAAAGATTGATGAAGAAGATTTGGGGAAAAAAGAGTGAAATCCTGGTAGAACGTTGATGGGGTCAGATGAGGCCACAGCTGTGCTGCTTGGATCTTAGAACATGTTTAAGGGAAATAACTGTTCTGATCTTAAGAACTCCATGACTTGAAGCCAACCAGTAGGAGCATCTTGGAGAAATGGACCAGATCCTTCTGGATCAGAACATACGAGCTTGGATCTCCTAAGACTAGGATCCCAAAGACTGTTGAAAAGGCATCTGAAACCTTCATGGTTCAAAGTTTGTGTGGAAGAATGGGTGAAGGTCCCAGCAGAACAGGACCTCTGAGCAGTTCGTCCATTCTGGAAACACCTGGAAGCTTCCATCACTGAAAACGTAGGAGAAAACATGGTCCATAGCACCAGGAGAGTTCTGGTTAATGGGTCCATTGCAGGAGGACCGCTATGAATCTGGAAAGTGTGGCATGCATTTATAGACAGAACTCTGTTGAACCACCAGCAGCTGCAGATCCAGCTAAAGATCTTCTGCTTTGTCTCCACCAGCTTAGCAAGTTTACACTCTGAAGGTTTCTTCTCTGTAAAAAAAAATCAGTCAGACTGATGGACAACATCTGAGGAAATAACTTTAAACACTTGCAACAAATTCTGAGTTAAATTTAGTTCTGGACTTTGACCATTCTAACCTACACACTGCAAAAAATGTAAATCTAAAAAGGTCATTTTTTTCCAAAAATAGGTGCATTTGTTCTTGAACTAAGGTGGTAATTGAGACACTTTGCCAATGGAACGAGACAATTTACATTTAAAATAAGAAAAAAATATTGCATTGTCTTATTTCAAGTGCATATTACATAATTATCTTATTTTCAGAGTAAAAATACTCATTCCATTGGTAAATAATCTTATTTACCTACTCAAATTAAGGGTAAATAGACAAAATTTAAGACATTATTACTTATTTCTGCATCGTTTTTGCAGTGCAGCAGGCGCTTTGGAAAGCAGCACACTGTAAAAACCATCTAGAAATAAATAAAAACGTTCTTAAATTAAGTTTATTTACCCCCCACCATGGACTGTTCTCCCTGCTGCCCTCTGGGAAGAGGCTTCACAGCATTTGATGCCGGTCCTGCAGAATCCAGAACAGGTTTTTCTCCACCGCCATTAGACTGCTGAATATAAAAAAAAACTGAAAAACTGAAGAAAAAAAAGTCACAGTCTCTGCGTCAAACTGACCATATCCACGTTTTGTTGTTTTTTATCTCAGTGTTTACATTTGATCACTGCTGGAAATGGAAACGTCATTAGAGCTGTGCAAATTGAAACGTCGTTATGTATACACTGTGTTTACAAAACGACAAAAAGTTTGTCTGATTCTTAGTAGACAAACTGCTCAGTGCAGCAGTGGGTAGCACTGCTTGATTACAGCAAGAAGGTTCTGGGTTCGATTCCCGGCCCAGGGTCTTTCTGCATGCACAGGAAAAAAATCTAGATAAGTATTTTTTTCTTAAAATAAGTGCATTTGCTGTTGGATTTAGGAGGCAAAGGGGCCATTTTGCCAATGGAACAAGACAATTTACACTTAAAATAGACAATTGAAATGTCTTCTTTCAAGGACATATTATCTAATTATCTTATTTTAAAAGTAAAAATATTCATTCAATTGGCAAAATCTATCATTTACCTCCTCAAATTAAGGTTAAATACACTTAATTTAAATATTTTTACTTATTTCTACATAATTTTTCAAGTGTGGAGTTTGCATGTTCTCCCTGAGCATGCGTGGGTTCTCTCCAGGTACTCCGGCTTCCTCCCACAGTCCAAAAACACGACTATTAGGTTCATTGGCTTCTCTAAATCCTCCTTAGGTGTGTGCGTGAATAGTTGTTTGTCCTGTTTGTCTCTGTGTTGTCCCTGTGATGGACTGGAGACCTGTCCAGGGTGGACCCGCCTTTCAACCGTAGACAGCTGGAGATAGACACCAGCACCCCTCGTGACTACACGGGATAAGCGTGCTAGAAAATGGATGGATGGAATGGATAAGTCTAAGTAAGTCAAAGTCTACAGGCGGCTCAAAGAAGCTTCCTCTGCAGGGCCACTGGGCGCTCCCTTAAGACCTGGTTAACGTCCCGCAGCAGTGTGTCGCAGTGAGCTTGTTGCAGATATTTTTGATTTCTGCCCAACATTGAAGCGTGGTCTGCGCTATGTTATTCCACGCCACAACGCCAGAGGGCCAATCAGGAACTAGCTGTGGGTCTAGATACGGCCGAGGCGCTGAGGAAGTGGGGGCAAGTTTGTGCGACAACGGAGGGACATGAGGGCCAAAAAGAGCGGAGATCCAGGTGGTAAAAGGGTCTCAGCGTTCTCGCGCACCTCGCTCTGCTAGCTGCTCCATCTTCACCAGTCGTTTTCCACAATGGCGGTCAGACAAACAAAACAAGCCGGTAAGAAACCAAACAGGAAATACGCATAGAGTAGAGCGGATGTAGGTTTGAGCAATCAGAGGCCTCCTGTCTGCGCTCACCTACAATTTTTGAGAGTTGCAGCAGTGTCTGCAGAAGGGGGCGGGGCTTATCTACGTTCACTGCGACACACGCAGACGACCTGGTTTCTGGGCATAAACCAGCCTTTAGAGAAAGGGTGAGAGGCAGGACTAGAGCCTCCTGTACATCCAGAGGAGTCAGCTAACCCTAACCCTTAGACATCCTTCCTGGATGTGATGTTGATATGAATCCAAATGCAAATTTTCATTTTAGATAACGACTCAATTCCTAAACAATTTTCACCCACCCCTCGACTCACCCCAACGCACACACACAACCGTTATGAGAGGATGTGGACCAGGCTCCTCATCTTCCCTCACATCTACAGAAGAATGAGGACCTACAGGTTTGCTTCCCTGGAAAATGCCCAGTCACAGTTTGCACTGCCAGGAACTGCACCGGTAGTAAACATGCAAGCTGTGACGCACTCCGACACACACGCTCCCTCGCAACATCTTCTCCTGAAGCCGTTATGTTCTGATGACAGACTGACTTTATCTGCTGGATAATTGGAACCAGGCTGCTGGTTTCCAACAGGCTGACCTCCCCCCCACAAGACAGCGGGAAGGACGCCTGGCTCAGAGGCACGGCGGCAGCACGACCCGCCTCCTCGTGCTCTGATTCATTTAGATTTTTCCACTAACAGCTGGATGTGAGTGGGACTAATGGAGCGGGAAGAACAAGCATGTAGAGCCAGACTGGGAATGAACTGGACCTCTGGTTCAATCAGCTGCTGCTCCAGTCCTCGTCCCCAACCGCTGACCAGAGCCAGACCTACAGGGTTTCCAGCTGACCACCGATGATTGCGTCTGACCTGGTGGAACCAATGGTGAAAAGTATTCACACCCCAACATATTTCTTATATTTTGCCTTTTAGAATATTTATGATCATCTAACAAATGTTGATAGAAAAACACACCATTAAATCTCACATGTTCATGTATGATTTCCAGCTTCTACAAGAAAGTAAATTACATTTGATACACACACTGCAAAAGCAATCTAAAAATGAGTAAAATAGTCTTAAATGAAGCACATTAACCCTTAATTTGAGCAGGTTGCCAATGGAATTTGTATTTTTACTCCTAAATTAAGATAATTAGATAATAGGCACTTGAAATAAGACAATATAATAGTTTTTTCTTATTTTAAATGTAAATTGTCTTGTTCCATTGGCAAAGTGTTACATTTACGTCATTAATTCAAGAAAAAATGCACTTATTTTAAGAAAAAAATTACTCATTGAGATTAAATTTTTTTGCAGTGCATGTTTTCACAAGTTATTCTCATCCTCCACACTGCAAAAACGATCTAGAAAGAAGTGAGAAATCCTTAAAATAAGTTTATTAAGCCTCATTTTAGTAGGTAAATCAGATGATCTGCCAATGGAATCAGTATTTTTACTCTTCAAATAAGAAAATTAGATAATATTCACTTGAAATAAGACAATGCAATTACTTTTTCTTATTTTAAATGTAAATTGCCTTGTTCCATTGGCAAAGTGTCTCACTTACCTCATCAATTCAAGAAAAATGCACTTATTTTAAGAAAAAAATGACTCATTGAGATTTCATTTTTTTTGCAGAGCACATGTGGTTCATACACTGGAAAAAATTGAAACCTCATCAAGTAATTTGTTCTTAAAATAATTGCATTTTTTCTTGAATTGAGGAGGTAAGTGTGAAACTTTGCCAATGGAATGAGAAAATTTACATTTAATATAACACTGCAAAAAACATCTAGAAATAAGTAAAAAATGTCTTAAATTAAGTGTATTTACCCTTAATTTGAGCAGCTAAATAAGATGATTTGCCAATAGAATTAGTATCTTTACTCCTAAAATAATATAATTAGATAATATACACTTGAAATAAGACAAAGCGATTGTTTTTTTCTTCTTTTAAATGTAAATTGTCTTGTTCCATTGGCAAAGTGTCACACTTACCTCATCAATTCAAGAACAAATTCACTTAATTTGAGCAAAAATGACTTATTTAGATTTCCATTTTTTGCAATGAAGGAAAAAACAATTGCATTGTCTTATTTCAAGTGCATATTATCAAATTATCTTATTTTAAGAGTAGAAATACTCATTCCATTGGCAAATCATCTTATTTATCTACTCAAATTAAGGGTAAATACACTTAATTTAGGAAATGTTGAATTATTTCCATATCGTTTTTGCAGTGTATTGTTCCCATTTTGCTCATGTATTCCATGTTTCTTTCAACTTCACTGGAAAAACAATCTAGAAACAAGTAAAAATGTCTTAAATTAGGTGTATTTACCTTTAATTTGAGTTGGCAAATGAGATGATTTGCCAATGGAATCGGCATTTTTACTCTTAAAATAAGATGAGATAATATACACTTAAAATAGAAAAATGCAATTGTGTTTTCTTATTTTAAGTGTAAATTGTCTTGTTCCATTGGCAAAATGTCTCTTTTATCTCCTCAATCCCAGAAAAAATGCACTTATTTTAAGAAAAAATGTATTATCTAGATGTCAATTTTTTCCAGTGGGGTCACTCCAGTGGCTGGAAGTTGGGGGGGATTTTGCAGAGAATTGGAGGGAAGTTTGCTGCCATTCGGCTGGTGTTTGACTGAGAAGGAACATTTTGAATGGCTGCTTCTGTATATGAGTGGATTTGGAAAGCTTCACTGTAAAAGCACATGTGATTCAAAGGTTTTTTTACTTGTGAAAACCTGTGAATCACATGTGCTTTCACTATAAAAGGCTCCAGCACGCCTCGCAAGCCCGCTTGGGATAAGCATGACGGAAAATGGATGGATGGATTGATGGAGGTTATAGATTCACAGAAACATACCTATACATGATCCACATGTCAATTTCCCTTGTGTTAGATGGATGGAGTAAAAAGAAAAGGGTGTTTTTAACGATGGTTTTAATTGGCTTTATGTGAAAAAAGTAATCACACCCTGACACAACAACAGCCTGTTCCCCCCTCTGCAGCAGTTGCTGCAACTTTTACTCAATCTCTAGCCCACTCTGACCCTAAAAGTTGAATTAAATCAGATGTTTTCTTTTAACCCTTTAGAGGTTTGATCTCCTCAGACTAAAAGAGACGAATGCAGTGGAAGGTGAAGCTGTAAAATAGAAACCTGTCGTCTCTGATTGCTCTGAATATATATATAGATCTACTATAAGTAGATGATGCTTATTGAAAAATAAAATACACTTATTTTAATTTAATCTAAAAAAGGAAAAGAGATTACATTAGCCAGAACTAGAAGGAGTCTGAATTGGAACATTTCAATGAGGATAAAAAAGAATAAAAAACAGGCTGGAAACCAGCAAAATAATACAGCAGGAAAGAAAGGAAGCAACAGAATAAAAACCGTGGAGGTGGACGACACAGAAGGAAACCGACCTAGCAGAGGAAGTAAAACGGAAAAAAGGCCCAGATCGTGATCAAAAACAGGTTTGTTGAAGTAAATCAGGGGGATGTTTCCCAGTTTAACCCAATAGGCCTGGTTTTCATCAGGGAGGAAAGTTCTGGTGAGAAGAAGTTAAACTGGGATCTCATCTTCTCCCAGTCAGTGGAACCAGCTTCCCTCGTGTCGTTTGGATCAGATTTCTGTGCAGCAAACAACAATCAGCCTGCAGGCAGCCTTCCAGCCGGGAGCTGTTCTTGGCTCGGACACGTTAACATGCGAGTCCCACACCGACATGCAGACCTGGGAGCTTCCCACACCCCTCCTGAAAACCAGCCTTCCTCAGCTCTGCGCTTCAGGGACACATGGGAACCAGCTCTCTGGATTTCAGCCTCTGTCATCATCCCAGTCGAGAGGCTGAGAGCTTCACAGGTTGTTCTGACACAGGCTGAAGAGGAGGGGGGAGGGAGATTCCCCCCCTCAGGTCATTCTGAAAGTTTACAAACTCACCTGCAGATTTCTCCGTCACATCTTCACCTCGTAAAACCGAGAGCTTCACTTTGGGCCAAAAACAAGCTCCCATAAAAACAATGAGTCTATTGTGCATCCAAGCTGTAGTAAACCACAGCTGCAAGTCGAAGTGCCCTTGAGCAAGGCACATCAGTTAATCTGGCAGTGAGGTGCCTTTAACTAAGCAACAACAGATTCACAGTGAGCTGGGAAATCATTTGGCGATGATACATTTTCTATGCAGACGATACAAGAGTTTCACCACCAAAACAAAAAGTCTAAAATCTGCACTCAGGTGCTAGAAATGTAGCCGCTAGTCAAAGTCCAGACCTCAGCCTGGCAGGAATCCTGTGGCTGGACCTTGGGAGGCCTTCACTGAGCTTAGTTCCGCAGCCGACCCGTTTTCTCTGTACCTGAAACCACCTGCAGGTCAGATCTTGAGGCTTCATCCATGGATCTGGGCCTCAGCCCTTCCAACCTGTTGTTGCACGCTGACTTTGTTCTGTGCAGAAACGTCTGCGTTCAATAAATCATCTGCTGTAACAACAGCACATTGTTACCGAAGCCAGAGACACTTCAGCTGAGTGAAAGCTACCTGTGTCGAGGTGCGAGGAATCACCTGAGGACATGTTTCTTCTGACTCGCTGCTAAATGCTTGAAAAGAAGTTATGGATGACGATTGCAGAAATCTTCCTCTCTATTTCTCGCTGTGGTTTATGTCATGGTGGGTTTCCTCCATATCATCCATCTTTATGTCTACATGTTAACAATAAAGTGGTAAAGTGTGATTTTGTTCTTTTTAGAACAATTTTATCTCTTATCTCCTGAGTGCAAACTGAACCGTTTAAACTTGTTAGGTTTGTTTTGCTTTCAGAGCTCCCATGTGTTGAAAAATGTTCTCCAACCCATAAACTGAAGGAATGCAGCAGAGAGAGCTATATCAGATATCTGCGTGCTTGCTCTAAAACACACGTGCACGTGCATGTGCATGTGCACACGCGTTGGAGGGATTTAAACCTGGCTCTGGTCCTCACAGAAATGGTTCAGATAGTTCAGACTCATACTGACTCCCTCCTCTGGGACTTTTATATAAAGTTAGTTTCCTCCCCCTGTTGGAAGATAAGGTCTATTAGCTCAGCGATAAATCCTCACACCTCCTCCTCTCTGCTGGAGCGTTGCCCTCCTCATACTCACACAGACCTGCGCTGAAGCTGCTCTTTCCTGCTATTGCCACAAAACTAGAGAGGAAAGGAGAAGAAACAATTAGAAGATATCAAATTTAAAGATGAAGCCAATAAAAAGAGATAGGAATTTAGGTAAAGAACAAAATGACAGAGAAAACACTAAGATTTAAAAGAATAAATAAAAGAAAACAAAGGAGAATGTTGGCTTAAAACTGGAGTTTTGGTTTGAACTGTTTTCAGGATTCTTGTTTCCTCTCATCATGTTTCTTCTTCCTTTGTGTGATTTTTATAAGTTTCTTTCTTTACTTCTTGTCATGCTTTAGTTACCTCATTAATATTGTAAAATAAATGAATAAACTGAACTTTATTGATCTCACAATGTAGAAATTAACTCTCTGCATCGGGGGAGCAATCGGGGGTAAAAGTCTTGCTCAGAGAGATAGAGTGGCAGACTGTGGGAGTGGGTTTCAAACTCACAACCTCAGGATTCCAATGATTAGGCCGCCACTCCCACATTGGGTTCTGTTTGATTTACTCTCCGGGTTTTCTTTTTTTTTTTTACAGTGTCCTGTCTGGCAATGTGGCAATAAGAATAATCGTCTTGATGCCAAAAAGAGCCCAACAGATTTTACTTTCACAAGTGGAGCAGTACGGCTATCGTCATATAGCTTCACTTGTTTCGTGCATATAAATTGTTTTATTATAATTATGCAGGGAGTTTTACAGTTTATATGGACACTGCAATATAAATAGAGCAAAAGAGAGAAAAAAAAGAGAAAAGATGAAAGAAAGAGGAGATAGAAAGGAGACAATGACAAAACATTTTCAGTCTGCTTCATCACCTGTAACAAGATGAAAAAAAAACAGCACAACCGAAAGACACGGTACGAGATATACAATAAAGCAACACCTTGAAACTATGGCTAAAGTAATATTATTAAGTCTGACATGTACTCTGTGTTACCTGAAGATATGAATGTGGGCTTTCTGTGTGGAAGTGAATCTCTGAGTACCTGGAGCCTAGCACCTGTAATTGTTTTTGAGGGCGAACTTGTGCATGTAAAGTTTACCCATAGAGAAAATGCTCAATAGTGGTTGTGGAGAGCTGGAGAGGCGCCCCCCAGAGCACTGAGTCCAGCGCCGGGAGACCCAAAGCCCCAGGCACCCAAAGGGACCCCAAGGGCGAAGGCACCAAGGAGGGGCCAGCCCCGGAAATCACGGTTTTCTTTTTAGCTTTTGTTAATAAAAATCATCTTTACTCACCAAACTGCCTCTGTGCATGTTTGGATCCGACCCCATCAACTCCGCATGACATATATCTGCATAAAGTCCATGGGACTATAAGAACCGAGCAAAGCAGCCAAAACAATTACAGCTGGACTCTCGGGTCAGGATACATAAGGTTCGGGTTAAACCATCGCTCATTAATGAAGAGCATGAGAACCCTGGAGGAACATCAGACCCACTTTTATTGATACCAGAATCAGAGTACGCGGCGTCAGTGCCCAAGGCAGGAACCTCTGTGGGTGGAAACAGCATGTTAGTGACCATGTCTTTCTGGAAGGAGGACAAACATGTGAGTCACTAACCTGGTCTTATAGTTCAGTCCAAATACAGAGATAGAGGATGGTTCCACCCGGCTAGTTGCCAATGCGACATGGCGGTCGTCACACAGAGAGTCCCAGACATGGAGGAAGTCTTGGTTCAGGGTTCCACACCAGCACCTTTGAATCTGTTTTTATAGATAATTAATATACTAAAATGAAATTTGTCGGCTGGATTATCCCGTCCCTCCGAGAGCAGTGGACTGCTTGCTCAGGGACCCAGAGAAGTGGTCTGGGATCGTCGGTCAACTGGTTGATTTCATGTTGGCTGTTAACCATTCAAGTCATTCCACCAGATCAGGCCTGATACTGTAACGGTCCCCGGAACAGTGGTCTCAGCATCCAGAAGGCTACTGCGTTTGAACCCAAAGTTCCCTGAACCAGACGCCTATGCTATTCCTGGTCCATTTTTTTATATTTTAACTTGTACCCTGTCTTTGCAGCACCCCCTGGTGTTTATAATGGATCACTGCTTCTTTCTGCATCAGAAAACCTGCCCGATGTTAACAAGTTAACTTCCTCCAAACATCTTAAATGGTTTTATTGAATACAAAGACTAAATGTTGTGGAAGATAAGAAATGCCACCCTTTACATTTTTCTTAAGAGCTGTTTAGGTAAATAAAGACACAAGATTTAAACTGAACCATCTGCAGCCTGTAGAATGAGCTGTTTCTCTAAATTCACTCTGATTCAGCAGATTTATCAGAAACAAACCTTGGCAACCAATCCTGAAGGAGAAGCCAACACGTCCTGTGAGCAACGATAGAGCAGCAGAGGTGGTTGGAGACAGTTTGGTCCATGTGAGGAAGAACCCTGAGACCAACATCAGTCATCCTCCCACCACGAGGCCTGGTGTTTCCTCTCCTGTGACTTTCAGTCAGCAGCAGCTAAATTTAACCCTGCTGCCTCAAGTGATGTCACCACAGCTGGAAACACCAACAAACATCAGCTCGGACATCATCTGACAGAGCGGTCCAAAGAGTAGCAAGCAGGGTGAACAACCACAAGCTCGCTGTCCTGTCGCTTTCACAGGGAACTAATGGATCATTTTAGACCTTTAGAGCAAAGAATCCCCTAAGGTCAAATTACAACATTTATGAAAAACACCAGAAAGGCAGCTCTGGCCTTGTGTCCAACAAAATACACGTTTCATGTTAACCAGACCCATCTAAAGCCGGGCTTACACTGAACGATTTTGTCAATCTTTGCACGCAGCTACAGCTCACAGCTCACGATGTCTGTTCTCACACTGATGCGATCTACCTGCTCACGTCTAAAAACCAGGTGACTCAGCTCCGCAGTGAGATGGCGCTACTCGCACTCGTCTATCTGAAAGCCAAACCAGTAAAAGAGGAATATGAAGCTACCTAGAGTGAAACGCTGCCTTGGCAATTTGGACAACTTTGTGCTGAAAGCCCTAAAAAGAAAAGGAGACGACGTATTTGGACAAAGACATGGCTGAGCTAACATGGCTACTACGGTCTGTCAGTTTGACAGAAAGAACTGCGGTTCACTCATTGCCCCCCCGCCATGATGCTGGGAAGAAGAAGAAGAAGAATCCTTGTTTGCCCACTGAGTGATCTGCCCACAATCTAAAGTCTGACCCAGACCGTTCCAAGGCCTGGACTAAACTCATCTAAATCTGGACCAGATTAATCTAAAGCCTGGACCAAAACAATCTAAAGTCTGACCCAGACCGTTCCAAGGCCTGGACTAAACTCATCTAAATCTGGACCAGATTAATCTAAAGCCTGGACCAAAACAATCTAAAGTCTGACCCAGACCGTTCCAAGGCTTGGACTAAACTCATCTAAATCTGGACCAGATTAATCTAAAGCCTGGACCAAAACAATCTAAAGTCTGACCCAGACCGTTCCAGGGCCTGGACTAAACTCATCTAAATCTGGACCAGATCCATCTAAAGCCTGGACCAAAACAATCTAAAGTCTGACCCAGACCGTTCCAAGGCCTGGACTAAACTCATCTAAATCTGGACCAGATTAATCTAAAGCCTGGACCAAAACAATCTAAAGTCTGACCCAGACCGTTCCAAGGCCTGGACTAAACTCATCTAAATCTGGACCAGATTAATCTAAAGCCTGGACCAAAACAATCTAAAGTCTGACCCAGACCGTCCCAGGGCCTGGACTAAACTCATCTAAATCTGGACCAGATTAATCTAAAGCCTGGACCAAAACAATCTAAAGTCTGACCCAGACCGTTCCAAGGCCTGGACTAAACTCATCTAAATCTGGACCAGATTAATCTAAAGCCTGGACCAAAACAATCTAAAGTCTGACCCAGACCGTTCCAAGGCCTGGACTAAACTCATCTAAATCTGGACCAGATTAATCTAAAGCCTGGACCAAAACAATCTAAAGTCTGACCCAGACCATTCCAGGGCCTGGACTAAACTCATCTAAATCCGGACCAGATTAATCTAAAGCCTGGACCAAATAAATCTAAAGTCTGACCCAGACCGTTCCAAGGCCTGGACTAAACTCATCTAAATCTGGACCAGATTAATCTAAAGCCTGGACCAAAATAATCTAAAGTCTGACCCAGACCGTTCCAAGGCCTGGACTAAACTCATCTAAATCTGGACCAGATTAATCTAAAGCCTGGACCAAAACAATCTAAAGTCTGACCCAGACCGTCCCAGGGCCTGGACTAAACTCATCTAAATCTGGACCAGATCCATCTAAAGCCTGGACCAAAACAATCTAAAGTCTGACCCAGACCGTTCCAGGGCCTGGACTAAACTCATCTAAATCTGGACCAGATCCATCTAAAGCCTGGACCAAAACAATCTAAAGTCTGACCCAGACCGTTCCAGGGCCTGGACTAAACTCATCTAAATCTGGACCAGATCCATCTAAAGCCTGGACCAAAACAATCTAAAGTCTGACCCAGACCGTTCCAAGGCCTGGACTAAACTCATCTAAATCCGGACCAGATTAATCTAAAGCCTGGACCAAATAAATCTAAAGTCTGACCCAGACCGTTCCAAGGCCTGGACTAAACTCATCTAAATCTGGACCAGATTAATCTAAAGCCTGGACCAAAACAATCTAAAGTCTGACCCAGACCGTTCCAGGGCCTGGACTAAACTCATCTAAATCTGGACCAGATCCATCTAAAGCCTGGACCAAAACAATCTAAAGTCTGACCCAGACCGTTCCAAGGCCTGGACTAAACTCATCTAAATCTGGACCAGATTAATCTAAAGCCTGGACCAAAACAATCTAAAGTCTGACCCAGACCGTTCCAGGGCCTGGACTAAACTCATCTAAATCTGGACCAGATCCATCTAAAGCCTGGACCAAAACAATCTAAAGTCTGACCCAGACCGTTCCAGGGCCTGGACTAAACTCATCTAAATCTGGACCAGATCCATCTAAAGCCTGGACCAAAACAATCTAAAGTCTGACCCAGACCGTTCCAAGGCCTGGACTAAACTCATCTAAATCTGGACCAGATTAATCTAAAGCCTGGACCAAAACAATCTAAAGTCTGACCCAGACCGTTCCAGGGCCTGGACTAAACTCATCTAAATCTGGACCAGATCCATCTAAAGCCTGGACCAAAACAATCTAAAGTCTGACCCAGACCGTTCCAAGGCCTGGACTAAACTCATCTAAATCTGGACCAGATTAATCTAAAGCCTGGACCAAAACAATCTAAAGTCTGACCCAGACCGTTCCAAGGCCTGGACTAAACTCATCTAAATCTGGACCAGATTAATCTAAAGCCTGGACCAAAACAATCTAAAGTCTGACCCAGACCGTCCCAGGGCCTGGACTAAACTCATCTAAATCTGGACCAGATTAATCTAAAGCCTGGACCAAAACAATCTAAAGTCTGACCCAGACCGTTCCAAGGCCTGGACTAAACTCATCTAAATCTGGACCAGATTAATCTAAAGCCTGGACCAAAACAATCTAAAGTCTGACCCAGACCGTTCCAAGGCCTGGACTAAACTCATCTAAATCTGGACCAGATTAATCTAAAGCCTGGACCAAAACAATCTAAAGTCTGACCCAGACCATTCCAGGGCCTGGACTAAACTCATCTAAATCCGGACCAGATTAATCTAAAGCCTGGACCAAATAAATCTAAAGTCTGACCCAGACCGTTCCAAGGCCTGGACTAAACTCATCTAAATCTGGACCAGATTAATCTAAAGCCTGGACCAAAATAATCTAAAGTCTGACCCAGACCGTTCCAAGGCCTGGACTAAACTCATCTAAATCTGGACCAGATTAATCTAAAGCCTGGACCAAAACAATCTAAAGTCTGACCCAGACCGTCCCAGGGCCTGGACTAAACTCATCTAAATCTGGACCAGATCCATCTAAAGCCTGGACCAAAACAATCTAAAGTCTGACCCAGACCGTTCCAGGGCCTGGACTAAACTCATCTAAATCTGGACCAGATCCATCTAAAGCCTGGACCAAAACAATCTAAAGTCTGACCCAGACCGTTCCAGGGCCTGGACTAAACTCATCTAAATCTGGACCAGATCCATCTAAAGCCTGGACCAAAACAATCTAAAGTCTGACCCAGACCGTTCCAAGGCCTGGACTAAACTCATCTAAATCTGGACCAGATTAATCTAAAGCCTGGACCAAAACAATCTAAAGTCTGACCCAGACCGTTCCAGGGCCTGGACTAAACTCATCTAAATCTGGACCAGATCCATCTAAAGCCTGGACCAAAACAATCTAAAGTCTGACCCAGACCGTTCCAAGGCCTGGACTAAACTCATCTAAATCTGGACCAGATTAATCTAAAGCCTGGACCAAAACAATCTAAAGTCTGACCCAGACCGTTCCAAGGCCTGGACTAAACTCATCTAAATCTGGACCAGATTAATCTAAAGCCTGGACCAAAACAATCTAAAGTCTGACCCAGACCGTCCCAGGGCCTGGACTAAACTCATCTAAATCTGGACCAGATTAATCTAAAGCCTGGACCAAAACAATCTCAAGTCTGACCCAGACCGTTCCAAGGCCTGGACTAAACTCATCTAAATCTGGACCAGATTAATCTAAAGCCTGGACCAAAACAATCTAAAGTCTGACCCAGACCGTTCCAAGGCCTGGACTAAACTCATCTAAATCTGGACCAGATTAATCTAAAGCCTGGACCAAAACAATCTAAAGTCTGACCCAGACCATTCCAGGGCCTGGACTAAACTCATCTAAATCCGGACCAGATTAATCTAAAGCCTGGACCAAATAAATCTAAAGTCTGACCCAGACCGTTCCAAGGCCTGGACTAAACTCATCTAAATCTGGACCAGATTAATCTAAAGCCTGGACCAAAATAATCTAAAGTCTGACCCAGACCGTTCCAAGGCCTGGACTAAACTCATCTAAATCTGGACCAGATTAATCTAAAGCCTGGACCAAAACAATCTAAAGTCTGACCCAGACCGTCCCAGGGCCTGGACTAAACTCATCTAAATCTGGACCAGATCCATCTAAAGCCTGGACCAAAACAATCTAAAGTCTGACCCAGACCGTTCCAGGGCCTGGACTAAACTCATCTAAATCTGGACCAGATCCATCTAAAGCCTGGACCAAAACAATCTAAAGTCTGACCCAGACCGTTCCAGGGCCTGGACTAAACTCATCTAAATCTGGACCAGATCCATCTAAAGCCTGGACCAAAACAATCTAAAGTCTGACCCAGACCGTTCCAAGGCCTGGACTAAACTCATCTAAATCTGGACCAGATTAATCTAAAGCCTGGACCAAAACAATCTAAAGTCTGACCCAGACCGTTCCAGGGCCTGGACTAAACTCATCTAAATCTGGACCAGATCCATCTAAAGCCTGGACCAAAACAATCTAAAGTCTGACCCAGACCGTTCCAAGGCCTGGACTAAACTCATCTAAATCCGGACCAGATTAATCTAAAGCCTGGACCAAACTCGTCTAAGGCCTGGACTAGATTCATCCAAAGTCTGTTTTGAGCCTTTAGACCGGAGGTCTTCAACAGGGGATCCATGGAGGTACTGCATGGGGGTCGCTAAAGTTTTGGTTGAATAGACTGTTTTTATTTTACATATATATCACCACCATCAGTTTGGGGTCCTTAGCCTGGAAAACGTTGAAGACTCCTGCTTTAGACAATGCTGAACAATGCTTTATTTAACTGTAAAATGTGAACTTTAAACCATCAGACTCAGAACGGGATTAAATGAAAGTGTTTGCGGTGAAGGTGACAGATAGTCTGGAGAGTTGAGCTGCAGAAATGTTCTTATTGTCCTGTCCAGTGTTTGTCTGAGCGGTCAGCCTCTGGACCTGCAAGCCTCCCACAGGGTTTACAGCTGAGCGCAGAATAGCTTCATTTCCCCATAAGTTCATTTTGTCAGGGCATGTCCAGATATCACTAACATACAGCATAATCATAGTCTTCTCTCCCCACCATTGTCTCCCACACACAGTGTAAACAGTCGTCTCAGCCGTGTTTGAGCAGCAGCGACAGTCCTCCCACAGACTCCATCGGCTCCGTGCGTTTGGCTCATTCTTGCAACGCCCCCCCGATCCTCAGGACCGGTCAGTGATCTATGTATCTCCATGTGAGCATGCAGCGCCTGCAGCCTCCACATGTATGGAACCTGTGGGTAATGTTACTGAAAGCCCCACACCTCTATAACCCAATGTTTATCCATCGCCTCTTTGCACTACTCCCCATAATGACTTGCAGTGACTTAGAAATCACAGGACGATGACTGCAGGTAATTCCAGCTGTTGCCTTCTCTTCTTTCTGCTCAGCAAGAAATTATCGACTGCATTTTCTGCAGACATAAGGAGTTGATTTTGGGCTTTCTCTGCTTCTCTGGGTGGAGCTCAGCTTTGAAGATAGAGACGGATGAACATTAGCGTGCAGACTCAGCTGATGTCCCTTAGACAGAGGGAAGGGGTCCAAAGAAGTGGGACATGCACTGGAAAAAATCTGCATTTGTTCTTGAATTGAGAAGGTAATTGAAATACTTTGCCAGTAGAACAAGACAATTTACATTTAAAATAATAATACTTATTTCAAATACTTATTATCAAATGATCTTGTTTTAACAATAAAGATTTTCATTCCATTGGCCAATCAGTTTATTTACCCACTCAAATAAAGGATAAATACCCTTAATTTAAGAAATATTTACTTCTTTCTAGATGGTTTTTGCAGTGTGGATACAGGAGTGTACTGTAAAAACCATCTAGAAAGAAGTAAATATTTCTTAAATTTGGGGTATTTATCCTTTATTTGAGTGGGTAAATGAAATGATTGGAATGAAAATTTTTATTCCTAAAGTAAGATAATTAGATAATATTTTAACTATTATTCCTTATTTTAAATGTAGATTGTCTTATTCCATTGACAAATTGTCTCACTTAGCTCCTTACTTCAAGAAAAAATGACTAATTTTTCATTTTTTTTGTGTTGTGCAACAGAAACATAGGTTTCTGTTCATGGTTCTGGTGTTTTTAATGAAACCAGCAGCTGAACATAAAAATTAAATGTTACATGTTGACAGGAATGAAGGTTCTGGAGAAGTTTTAGTAAATGTTTCCAGTTAACAAGGAGATAAGCGCCTCACTGCAAAAAAACTTTATATCAATTACCGGTAGTATTTCTTTTTCTTTTTTAAGAAATATTTTTTATTGAATTTTATAACATAACAAAAAAAAGCAAGTGACAGTGATACACTTAACACAGATTCTCATTAAATAACTTGGTCCCCAAAACAAACAAACACAAATGAACAATAATGAACAATGAGAGAAAGAAGAAAAAAAAAAAGCCATTTCAGTTCTCTTAATGTCCTTTGTAACGTTTCAGAAACTCGGTCGACGGTGACCATGTCTTGTCAAATTTTGCTCCTTTTCCTCTGACAATATAAGTGAGTCGCTCCAGAGCCATACACGATGTAATCTCCTTCCCCCACATGTGATTTGATGGTATATCCATTTTTTTCCAGTATAGAGATATTAATCTCCTGGCCTGTAGGAGTCCAAAGTCAATCAATTTTAACTGTCTGGGATTAAAGGCACAGTTCTCTGGGTAAATACCCAAAACACACATTTTGGCCTCAGCAGGTACATTCACTCCAACAATCTCTGACAAAGTTTGCGAAACCAAGTTCCAATGTTGTTGTAACTTTGGACACCCCCATACACAGTGAAAGAGAGTAGCCCTTCCAACCAAACATTTACGGCAGATATCTGGGATGTTAGGAGCCCAGCGATTCAATTTGACTGGAGTTATGGAAGTTCTCATTAACCACTTGTACTGAAGGAGTTTCATGTTTGTATTGATTGATTACTTTTGGGCCTTTACGCATGCAGTATTCCAATCCGCTACTTGTATCTCTTCCCGAATGTCAGCTCTCCCTGCATCCAATTTATCTGCAGTGGATTCCTCAGCGTGCCTTAGTAAAGCTATATAAAATAAAGAAATATGACCTCTCCTCTCTAAATTTCCTAGCACAATAATCTCTAGGTATGATAGTGGTGGTTTGGATTCAATCGTTTTATGTTTTGACATAATAAAATGTTTCATTTGTAAATACTTATAAAAGTGTTTCTTTGGAATGCTATATATTTAGCATAACTGTTTAAATGTAAGAAGCCTGTCATCCTTATAAAGATCTGCCAGTTTCTTTACACCTTTATTTGCCCAGATTTTGAAACCTCCATCAGCTGTCCCCGTCTTACCGGTAGTATTTCTTTTTACAATAAGTGTATTTTTCAATGGAACAAGACTTTATCATTAAAGTAAGAAAAAATTATATTTCAAGTACATATTATCTAAATATCTTATTTTAAGAGTAAAAACTAATTCCATTGGCAAATAATCTTATTTACCTGATCAAATGAAAGCTAGATAGAATTTTAAAACCTTACTGTTAATTGTTTGACATGGAAACTGCAGCTTTTTCTGGGTCTGCTCTGATTGGAGGAGGTTGTTCTGATTCCCAGGAGACTGAACTTCATGTCTTTGGGTTTCTGGGATTCTTCAAGCCTCTGCAGAGACAGCAGATCCAGCCCAGCCCAAACCATGCTGCCTTTGTTAAACCCATGTATGTGCAGCCAGGATGAACTGTGGTTGTGGAGCAGCAGAGTTTGCCTCTTAGCTCAGCAACTGCTGACCTAGGCTGGGGCCACACCTTCTTCACGTCCCTCCCTCTCTCCCTCTGCCTCACCTACGCAGGGTGTTTCTGGCCCGGTCCTGCGGGTTTGGCAGGGCAGCGTGTTTTTGTGCTCTGTGGTTTTGGAGGAACTAGGCGAATGAATCTCATGCAGGACGAGTCATCAATCAGCGCAAACTGTCACCTAAATCATAAGACGAGTCATCATAAGGGGTGCACGGCTCGGAGCGTGCGTGTCAGGGTGTGTGTTGGTGTGAAAATGTCATGAGAGAAGGGGTGGAAATATTGGGTTTGCTGTTGCTGGCCTTTTAAAGGTGGCACTAATTCACCTCTGAGGAGAACTGGGAGCTTTAAAGGCAGCTGCTGTGGTTAGGCTGCAGCTTTATTGGGTTATTAATGTTTTAAATGTTCATGCCGACGGAGCTGAAGCCTGAGGCCGAGTTCATGTTGCAGCAGCTCAGACAGTGAGAGCAAACAAGCCAGGATCCACCTGACTGGAGGAGAGATATTAAACTGAGTCAACAATAGAAGAGATTCAGCCTTTATTTGTGGAGATTTAACTGCATCAGCGGCACAAAGATCCACCTTAAAGTAAGCAGTTGGAGCAAAAATTCAAATAAAATTGAGAGTTTACAGTAAGAACTAATACTAAAAAAAGCTACAGATGATGGCTCTGATAATTAGGCCGCAAGGCCGCTTTATTAGGAACATCTGTTCATCTGCTTCTCTACACAACTTCTTCCAGACAGTTCGGCTTCTTCTTCCGCTACCAGTAACATTAGCAAAGCCCAGCAGAGCACCAACTGACTCCATCCCAGTCCTGGTGTAAAATGTGTCATATTGATAATTTGTTTAACCTGTTCGTCAACATCAACTCACTACCAGGTTTCATTATCCAGTTGCTCCAAGCAAAAAAAAAAAGAAAATGTCCAACCATCCCCCCAACTTTATTTGCATTTTGATGTCATTCTAGTTAGAAGTATGCATATTTTTAAGATCTTCCTTCAGGGAATGGAGACGATTTGCTTATTAGCTTCGCCAAAGTTTCCTGTCTCTACTAAAAAACGTGTAAATTTCACATTTGTCGGTATCAATAGGCCGGAAGCTACGGAAGAGGATTAGGGCCACTGAAAAAAAAAAAAAAGTTAACTGATTTTTACATTTTATTTCAGTTCAACATGGGAAAAAAGTCTGAATTCTGACTTTTTTCTCAGAATTCTGACTGAATTCTGACAATAAAAAAAGTCAGAATTCTGAGATTAAAGTCAGAATTCTGAGAAAAAAAGTCAGAATTCTGGCTTTTTACCCATACTAAACTGAAATAAAATGTAAAAATCAGTTAACTTTTTTTTTTTTTCCACTGGCCCTAATCTTCTTCCGTAGGAAGCTATGACGCTGCACCCACTTTCTCATTGTTTTTTATGTGAAGAACAAAACATTTCGAAGAAAGCAGCTTTTTAACGACAGACATGCTGAATATTTCCTTAATAAGCCTTCAGGAAACGTAGACGAACCTTTTTTTATTCGTTTTGCAGAAGATTGGAGAACATCTGTTCTGGATCCGTTCCATTTCATCTAAATGGGGCTGATACGCAACATCGCAAGAAAGAATCTCCAATTCAATTTATTCTGATGACATTTATAGCATAAACATGCATAATACTTTCATATTCTTTTATAAGGAAAGCAGAAAATCAGACATTTATAAGGTGAAAGATAAAGTCAGGGAGGTTAAAATTATATATTTTATAAATAATTTTGAACAAACAATAAAATGAAAATAGCACAAAACAAATAGTATAAATAGTTATATAGTGAGTTATTTAAAAAAAGCAGGTAGAAAAAATGATCAATATTTCGGGCCTTTTTGTGCGCCGCAATATATCATCATTCAAGTCTTTTCAAACCAGTTAGACCTTTAAAATATTCCCACATGATTAAAAAATGTAATTTTTTCTATCATTGGCTGCATAAACACATTATTAACATCAATAATATTATTGGATGTACTTTAAATGAACCAAATTATTTAAAACGTGTTCTAATGAGTTCATTTTCATAGTTTTTTAAACAGGTTTATTTGTTTTAGATCATCATTTAATCTATTCTATAGATCCATCCCACACAACAATGTATAAAAACTCATATTTGGTCGTATTTTTTTTAATTCCCTTCTCCTCCTAAAGCTAAACTGTCAATAATGATAGAGTAAGCAGGACAAATCATAGGTTGTAACCACGACCTCCCCTTGCTTAATTTATTATCTTTTCTTATTTACAATTTTTACATCTGTTCAGCTCCAGCAGTTTTTTATTTATTTAAAAATGGTTAAATAGATTATTATTTTCCTTACTTGTAATGTTTTGTAAACCGGTTTTAAATGGTTTATCCAGCTCTTCCATATGTCTGATGGACAGGGTGTTAGTTTCTTGCGATGAGCCTTTTAATGCGTTGTAAACCTCGCAGTTATGAATCATCCTTATTTGGAAGGGTGCCGATAATCTTATTGTAATATAATCTCTAAGCATTCAACTTGTGCTTTAGGTTAATGTCCAACAAAGCCATTTAAGAAAATCATTCCCTCGTATTTCCACTTTGATTTTAGATATAAATCTATTCCTATACAGTGATACGCATGGCAAGTCTGTAAGGTAGCTGTAATTAAAACTTTACTCAAGAAACCATCGCTTGATACAAAAGACCCGAACAATTACAGACCTATATCTAATCTTCCTTTCTGATCTAGAAGTCTCGAAAATATTTTTGCCAATGGAATTCAGGAGCACTAACAGCATAATAAGCTCAGCTTATAGAGCTCATCGTCGCACTGAAACAGCTCTGCTGAAAGTCATTATTGGTATTCATGTTGTGAATTGCTGCTATATAAATAAACTGAAGTGAATTTAATTTAATATTCTCATGATCTCAGAAAATGGAATTGTATCTGAACTTTTCCTGTTGGATCTCGGTTGATGCAGTTGATCAGAATATTATATTTGAATGTTAAGTAGGAATTAAGGAAACTGCTTGAGGCTGGTTTAAATCTCACTTTTCCTTAAGTTCCTATATTTATTTCCCATATAAAGCCTTAAATAGCCAAGCTCCATCTGATATCAGAGATCTGATTGTTCCTTATGCTCCTAACAGAGCACTTCGCTTTAAATCAGTAGGTTTACTAGGGCAGACTCCCTGTCAGCTTTTAAGGCTAGGCTTAGGTCTTGAGGCTGAGCTTAGGTAAGAGGGCTAAAGTTATCTTAAGCTATCTCTATAGTAATGCTGCTATAAGTTTAGGCTGTTGGAGGACATAGGGACCACTTTTCCTCATTTTGCTTCATTCTAATTCTGTTCTCCAGTTCTGCCGTAGGTGTTAGTTCAACTAACTGGATGTTCTATTTGCTTGTCATAGTAGCTTCATCTAGCCTGGTTTTGTTTAGCTGTGACACCATCCTGGAAGGAGGCATCAGCTAGGCTTTTTAAGTCCATAGTCCTGTTTTTCTCCTAAACATAGCTTTAATTAAGCTTTTATTGTGACAAACTTTTTCTTCTCTCTTATCCTTTATGCTTCAATGTTTTTATGTTTTCTCGGTCCTTCTTTTTCTCTCTCTCTCGGTTTTTAATTAAAAGGGAGTTTTTCCTTTCCACTGTTGCATGCATGCTCTGTGTGAGGGATTGCTGTAGCATTTACGGCACAGAGCAAGCAAATGTCTGCTGGCTCCACATGTACATTCAGGAGCGGTTATTCCTGCTGAGTAAATGACTGGATGAGAGAACTCCGATTGAATTGTGTCTGTAAAGAGCCTTAGGATGAAAAGTTGTCAACTGGCACAATGGAAATAAGCAAAATTTTATTGACTTTAAACTGGTTTCTGGGACGTAACAAGGAGTCCTCCGGATTCCAGTGGCAAATGCACAAAATTTTAACCCACCCAAATTTGTTATCAGAACCAACCAGGTCCACTTTGGTCAAAAATCAATTAAGACACAGGATCATCAACTTCTAAACATGTCTGTGATTTCTCAGTCATCCAGGTCATGGAGATCACAAAACAGGAATCAAAGGTTACTCCAATCTTGCTTATTTTTGGGAACCTATCCTGGAGACTTTCTCAATTCAAACTACTTTCAATTATCTATAGTAAACAGAATTTAGGCTTTTAACATGTTTAAGCAGGAACATTTTGGATCTTATAAAATTATCTCATGTTTATCATTAAGGACAAACATTTTATATTGAATTTAACTAGAGAGTCCAAAACTTTCACCAAATATCATAGATCTTTTCAAAAATTCAGAATTTAAAGTCCATGGACCAATTCATCTATCATTTAAATTCAAGAAAGTTCTGGTGGTTTCTCCACAACCACCGAGGGCCTGTGGAGCCAGAGGCCCGTTCCTCAGCTGTCCTCAGTTGGCCTTTAACGGAAATAACAGAAAAAAGAGAACTAATCAGAACTTTTGGACAAGTTTCAACAGAAAACTTCAAACATAGAAGCTCAGAATGGCTGAACTTTGGAGTCTTAATTCTCAGTTTAGAAAACACTGACGTCACAGCCTCGTGCGGCCCCAGTGGGGCCCAACCTGAGCCGGGATTGAGTGGTCAGCTGGCACTGGGAGCTGAGCAGTAAGAGCATTAAGATCTTTGAGCTTCTTGGGCCAAAAAACTAAGACAAGAAAACAAATAGAACAGACGAAGGATGATGGTGGAGATGAAGGATGATGATGTTAGGAAAGTCTGGATGCGATCCTGTCAGAAACACCAGCTTCTTCATAACAAATACCCATCAGGACCATCAGGGGGCTTTACTTGTTGTCACTGTTGAACTGATCTTACGGAACGGCGCCACTTTGAACCAGATAATCCAGGAGGTCAATATCTACGTGATGTAACAGGCAGGAAAACCTGTGAAGAATCCCCCTGATCCCCCACAGCCGCCGGCCTCTGCTCAGAGTTGTTAGGTAACCGTTTTCTGCGCTCTGACGTCACACCTGAGCCGGTACACAGCCAGGAATCTGCTGGAGTTAACGAACTTTGTTTTAAAATCCTGTAACTTCCTGTTTGGCTCGTTCTTGGCTAATCTCCTTGGCCTCGTCCCGTAAACGGTGGCCGGGGTTTTGCAGAACTACCTGACCACAGGACATCAGTGAAGAAGAACTGTCCTCATGATCGGCAGCTTTCAAAATCCCCTGAAGCAAGAAATGTTTCGACACATTGAGAGGCTGCAGGTGAAACAGTCGATCGAGTCTTGAGGGAGATTTGCTCCACCAGGAGAGGTAAACTCACCTCAATTAGATATTTAACATCCTGATTATCTATCCATTTTTTTTTTTTTTGCACCACAATAGTCTAGATACTCTACAATAAGATATCTATGAGAAATATTTATCTGAACTAAAGGGAAGAAAATAAGGACTCAATTCAGGTCAGTTTATTTCTATAGCACCAATTCATAACACATCATCTTAAGACCCTTTTACAGAGACTAAGCAGGAAAAAGGATCCCAGGATGCATCAGATGGATTCTTAGCAAACTCTTTCTCTGAGTTAGAACATGTGGAAATATCAACTTTTACCTCTTTAATGTTATATTTTATGTTATATGTTATATCTTCATACCAGAGCCTTCATCTGTTGAAAAGTAATGGAATTATGATTACAGGCCTAATCAGGTCCAGCTTTATTAGCCAAGACTGTTTCTACAAACAACAAAACTGACGTAGACTTCTTTTTGTTTTTACTGCAGAAGCGAGTGTAAATACAGAATCTCAGAAGAAATAGAAATAAGGATCAAAGGAACAGCATATATGTTGATCTGCAAATATAAATGTATTTTCTTTTGTAAAGATATGTTAAAATGCTGAAATTATACCTATATGTATTCCCATTAGAGTAGCTGACTGCTTATAAGGTGCTTATTGTATTGTTTAGTTATTGGATCGTAAACTCTAATGCTGCTGCAGCCAAAAACCGCCAGCTGGAGTTGCAGCCAAAGCTTCGTCTGCTATAAGATGGAGCCACATAAAGCCAGAAGGAAATTCAACTGATCTACCAACCAGCTCCCTCTAAAGTTCACATCCTGCCAAAACAAACCGTTTGAACGCAGCTCCCACAATCAAACTGGCTAAAATGACCAGTCCTTAGAGAGGTGGATTTATCAATCACACAGTGGGGAAGATTTTCTGTCATGCAGACTGATCCAGAGGAAGGTGACTCTGATCATGGTCATTGTTGATTGGTCTTTGTGGATAACTAATTCTTTTTTTACCAATGGTCCAAATTAACCAAACACGTTTAGTTTGAAGTTCCACTAAAGGCGTGTCATTGCTAGCTACACTTTGTACACGCTAAAGAGTGACATATCTGCAGCTGACCGACCAAGGCGGCCTTGTAGGGGGCACTAAACAGTTTGGTGTCTTGTACACGACCCTGTGGTACACCTTTGTAAAGTGAACTTCTTTTCAAGTGTAGAAGAAGAGGTGAAAATGCAGATTATTGTATGAACTCGCTGCGATGGACTGGCGACCTGTCCAGGGTGTACCCTGCCTCTCGCCCATTGACAGCTGGAGATAGGCACCAGCACCCCTCGCGACCCCAATTGGGACAAGCGTGTCAGATAATGGATGGATGGATGGATGTATGAACTCCTCCTTATAACCTTCCTCATAACATGCAGAACCTTTTCACCAACTATCATGGGCTATAACCCATTACCTCAAGATTCCATGCCCAATGCCCTAACCACTAGGCTGCCACTCCCGAAAGCAGGCATTAGCGTGAAGGATCTTGCCTAAGGACCCACACTGGCAGTTCCCCCCAGCTGGGGTACGGACCCAGGCTTCCTGTTTGCAGGACGGGTGACTTACCACTTGAACTACACTGGATAAAATCGAAATCTAGATAAGTCATTTTTTTCTGAAAATAAGTGCATTTGTTCTTGAATTGAGGAGGTAAAGAGACATTTTGCCAATGGAACAAGACAATTTACACTTAAAATAAGAAAACACAATTGCATTGTCTTGTTTCAAGTGCATTTTAGTTAACTATCTTATTTTAAGAGTAAAAATACTCATTCCGTTGGCAAACTATCTCATTTACCTGCTCAATTAAGGGTAAATACACTTAATTTAAGAACTTTTTACTTATTTCTGTATCATTTTTCCAGTGTAGCCTCAAGTCTTGTCCTTTTAGACTAAGGATGTTAGTTTTTTCTGCAGTGGTTCAGTCTGAGCTTCTAGTTTGAGCTCCTAATCTAGGTTACAGCCTCGTATCCAGGTCCTGACTCCCAGTTAGAGCTCCCAGTCTGGGCCATAGCTTTAAATCCCAGTCCAGACTCCCAATTTGAGCTACTGGTTTAGCAGGAACACCAACAGGCTCAGGTGAACTTGTTTTTGGATTACTTTGTCTCGCCGTCTGCATTGCGACGCCTCTTAACTGTGGGCCCATAATGATGAAGCGTTAATCTGTCGGTACGCCTCCCACATCAGACCAACCGGATCACACCTGAGAGGTGAGATCACTCCTCCCACACAGCCTGCTCCTGATTGGCTGCCAGGCCGGGACTTAATAACGACTGCTCATCAATCACAGGCAGCTCCGACGACAGACAGGGTAATTACTGGGCTGAACATCACATATCGGGACTTTTATTGATTCAATCAGTCAGAAGATTAAAGAGCTTTCCAGAGACTCGCTGCCAGGCCTCGCACACAGCGCTTTATTTGTTTTCCACAGATTGTTTTCTGCACCACAATTACAGCTGTGGGCTGCAGGGAGAGCTGTGGGATTTAACAGGACAGTGGTGAACCGCAGAGCTGCACATCAGCCAATGACAAGATCATGGAAACACTCTGAGCAGCTGGGAGGCGGCCTTCCAGGGGGAGCATAAACACCCTCTCACATTTCCTCCTTCTCTCTTCACAGATCTTCATCATAACCCTGACTGTGGATCCACCGCTCGGTTAGTCTCTGCCTCCAGCGCAGGTGGGTTCTGCATCCTTAAACCAGTACTAGTGACTGGTGTCCAACTGGTGGCCCCACACCTCCAGCTGGTAACACGTCTACAGGGTGTACAGAAAAAAAAAACTGGAGAATTATAAATTAAATCTAACAAGTATTAAACAAGTAATATTAAATAATTTAAAACTTTCACAATTAAAATATCACATCAAAATTAATAAATAATACTAATAATTTATGAGAAAAATATTCTTGCTTTTTGTACAATAATTTATTTTCTATATATTTCTTATATTTGTTACTGGAATGAAGTATTATGTCTTGGATTAATCAGCAGTTATATGTTTAACTTCCTTTTTTATCAAATGAATGGACCAGTCTACACTGGATTCTGCTTCTTCCTGGTGTTTTGGTTGCCTGCTGGTTGAACAGAGAAAATGAATCAGTTTACAGATCTTCATTTCATCTGAGGAGCAGGCATGGTGAAGATGAAGTCAGCTTGAAGTCCTTCTAAGCTCAACGCCTACAATTCTTCTTTCTTTCATCAGTTTATTTCGATTTTAGCGTTACTTACTCCAGTATTTTGATGAAGAGCACAGATTTAAACATATTTCAGATAAACTGGAGGTTTCTGGATATCTGGCTGTGAAACAGATGGGAGACCTTCTGGAGAACATCAGGAGCTCTGCAGAACCACAGAGGTTACTGAGATGAGCTCAGGAAACCTGCCTGCTGCCTAACAGAGCAGAGCTGATTTCAGCGAGGCCTTCACTGTGTGCAGGGATTTAGAGCTCAGATAAGGAGGCATCCTTAATGCATTTTGCTTCGCTTCTGTCTCCTCTCCTATGATGACCTTTGACCTGTAAACATTTTTTCTGCCGCTAACTGCTGCCACCACCTAAAGGGCAGCGATAAGAGAGCGACATTAATCTGAATGAGACTCCAGAAGCCAATGAGATGTTTCCTCCAAAACACGAAATATGAGGATGTTTCATCTGTTAGGGATCAGAGGTTCTGTTCCTCCCTGAAGAGGAACCACAGACCAACCTTGTACAGTTTCAGAGACCAAATGAAGGATATAGAGAGAAATACAGAAACATATTCCAGCTAGACTTCAGGATGAACTTAGAACACAGAAATCATCTCTGAGGTTTCCTTTGGTGTCTCTTTTTCATGGTAGCTAATTTATTTAAAATAACATGCAGAGAAGAGGTTGCTCCTTTTACAAAAGTAGTTTGTGAAGGGGAGTAAATTAGATGGTTGCTCTTTGCAGTATTTTCTGCAATACACAGGAGATAAAAAGGGAACAGATTCTTCAAAATATATTACTCCATTATCTGATAGTGATCTGCTAAAGTGAAACTTAATGGGGAGAAGAACTCTGTTAAAGTAAGTTTAAAAATATAAACAAAGTGGTCAGATATTAAAGTATTGTGAGAAAACACTATTGTTTCTTCACAATCTGTGCCATATGTCAGCACAGGGTCCAAAGCATGAAGATGAGAATGTGTGGGATAATACGCATTTTGAATTAAGTCAATCAGGTGCATTTGACCTATAAAATCCCACGCTATAATAACATTGCTAGTATTTAACACTAAATCAGATAGGAACTATGAACACTGATCTAAAAAGGACGAAAATTACAAACAGAAGAGGTTTGTGGAATTTACAATTCAGATGTAAACTAAGGGTTAACATCAACTCAGACTGAAGGACTGTTGCTACGCCTTCTCCTCCTCGCCGACAATTTATGGGCATGTGAAAATTTTAGTAACTAGATTGAGTTTACTCATTTATATTAACATTGTCCTCTTGCCACAGCCAGGTTTCTGTAAGACTCAATGCATTTATCTGATTATCACAAATCAAATGATTACTAACAAACTGAGGAGAGAAATCATATGTTCAATGAACCATGTTTATTTTGTTTTTAATTCTATGCTAAAATGTAGCTATAGTAGTTTAATTTATTCTGATTTACTCCTTTTGGATTATTTTCTAACTTATTTGGCACTGTCTGGCAGTGGTGTCAAAATTACACACATTTGTTACTTCAGTAGAAGTATAGATCCTGCAGTTTAAAAACACTCTGGTAAAAGTTGAAGTATCAACCTGACCTCTTTACTCAAGTAAAAGTGAAAAAGTATTTGCTCCAAAAACTACTTAAAGTATAAAAGTATAAAGTAACCTTTAGAAAAAAACAGCCAGATGCCGCTATATGAACTGAAAGCTCAATTTTTGGACTATTTCTAAAATTCTTAGAGATAGGGCCAAGGATGAGGGAGGTCTGGTTGGTCTCCGTCTCCCGATACGCTCTCGCCTGTGTCCGACCTTTCAGACATTTCAACATCTTTTTCTGAATCCCACATCGTAGCATGGCATAGACAATTCACGTTAGCAGTTTGAAGAACACCTGCTGCTTCTGATGATTTCCTTTAGCTAACCAATGAGTGTTTGCGTTCTACGACTCATCCAATCACACTAGTTTTCACTAGATGTGGGTGGAGCCAATGATCTGCATTGGATGGAGCACATGACGGGAAATAAAGATTTAGAAACATTAAACCAGGGGGAACCAATTAAAAATCAGCGGGTCGGAATAAAGAAAATCATCAACCAGTAAAGTTCTGGAGACATTTTTAATTATCTCTTACTTTAAACAGAATTTAACACTGAAATGAGGTGTTTATGCATCCATGTTATACATAGAATTTTTGAATGAGAAAATGTATATTTTTTTTCTGTCTTAATGTTGGCAGTGGGCTTTAGGCTGCGCTGCAAGGCTTTAAACCTGGGTAAAACCGGAGACTAAGCCATTCTCAAGCTCATATCAAGGTGCTCATTTTGAGCCTGGATCCAGATTTATTGTTGATTCTGTTCATGGTGGAGAATCCTGCTTCACAGCAGCAGGTTGAGCCAAACATCCTCTAAATGTTCAGGCTCCGCTCCGGTCCGGCCAGGTCAGGATCCTCTAATCGCACCAAACAGGAGAAAGAACGGCGAGAAGATGCAGTTTGTCAAATTAAACTATAGTAACAACAGATCGGTAATTACAAATTAGAGCATAATTCTTCTATATTTCAAAAAACTAACACCGTTTATTTAAAAGATTAGATGCAAACTATTGGTTCTTCAACAGACCAGGAAGCAGATTTCTCATCTCCATCAGAAACTGAACATCTGCTGGATGCTGATGGGGATTTTTTTAATATGTCATATTAAATTAGGCATTAATTTCTGCATGTTTTGCTCCTATGAGTTTAATGATAATATGGCGCATGCTCTCCTCGAGCTCCGAGGATAAGTCGGTAGGAACAGCGCTTTGCTTTGCGCAGGCGGTCTGGAGCACTGCGGGGCGGAGGATGTGGGATTTCAGGGTAACAGGAGAAGCGGCGCGGTCCTCTAATCCATGACCTCTGCATTAAACCGCAGCCAAGAGTAACGAGAAACATTGGTTTTAAAAATGTAATGAATAGAAAGTACAGATACTTGTGTGAAAATGTAATGAGTAGAAGTGGGAAGAAAAATAAGTCATGGAGTAAAGTATAGATACCTAAAAAGTGTACTTAAGTACAGTAACAAAGTATTTGTACTTTGTTACCGCCCAATCTCAGACACTCTGTGGGAGAAACACAGGTAAATTACCATGATCATCTGACTGAAGATGATGTTCTCAGTGAGTCACTTACCTGGTTTAGCAGTTCAGTCCATACCCCTTGAAGGGTACAATCCAGCCGATGGGCTGACGCAGCTCGCGTCACCCAGAGTGTCCCCAGTGCTGCAGCTCCGGAGGAGTTGGAGGAAGCCAATCCTGATCAGGAATGCAGATCAGGCAGGAACAGAACAGGTAGCAAGATCCAGGCTTCCAGGCTTTAACAGAGCTCCGGGACAGGAGGGTTCAGAATCTGACTGGGACCAGAAGCATAACCAGGTGGTCACGTACAGGAGCAGACAGGATCAGGAGCAGACAGGCAGGCTCAGTGGAAGAGGGTAGCCGAGACAGGACGTAGAACCGGAACTTGAAGCAGGACTTTAAACTGGTCTCCTCCCTGGAGCCAGGCTTACTGGATAAAAACTGAACCTCCCCACATATAGAGCCAAAAACCCAGAGGACTCAGCAGGGGAGGAACAGTGGACGATCAGGAGACGAGACAAACACAAAAACCCTCTTTCCACTGGCTGCTAGGATCCAGGACACGAACCAAGGAACAAAACTAACAGACAGGCTAACAGAAAGACAAGTAATGATCTGGCCCTGAATGCTGAGGCTAAACTGAATATAACCAAGAGGAAACAGGTGAGAGGAATAAATTATAATTGAGGCAGGGTGGGAAAACGGCAGGTGAAAGGAATGACTAATCAGGGAGGAGCAAACAGGCCAGATCATGACAGGTTTTTGCAGACTAAGAAAGAAGAGCTGCAGCATCCAATGGGGGATTGATGCCATCTCTCCAGATATTAGACCAGGTATTCCCCCCAACATTTTGCTAATTATCAACTTGGCCCATATTCGATTTCACGACATCAACTAGACAACCAGGGGTTGAATGACACGGACTGGTCCAAGTTTCACTGAGAACTAGATAAACTCATTTGACAGAGAATGAGCACATTCAGGCAGGTGTCTGGGTTCTGAACAGACAACTTGGCAGCTTGCCCCTCCCTCCTTCTCTATGGTGAACCTCTTTCTGAAAGCAGAATTTCATTTTAAGCCGCTTTTGTTAACTTAAACTCATCTAGGTAGCGTTAATCAGAGTCCTTTTAGTTTCTAATGCAGTTTTTCAGTTTCTCTTTGGCTTTTAAATGGGTCTTTTTTTTCTGGTGATTTTGATGAGTTTCTGTTTCAGTCAGTTCTGCTTCTCTTTGGTCACATTGGTGATATTTTTATAGCAGAATGAAGAAGCAGGAGATGGGGTTTATTTGCCCATGTTTTACTGAAGAACAGATGTTTTCTGCGTTTCCCACTGTTCTGGGCTTTAGAAATGAAATAAGATGAAATCTTCCCGGTCACTGCTGGTTAAACATTGGCATTGCAGCTAGAATATTTTCCAGTTTGACTGACAGCAAGTGAGAGTTAGGAACAGCTCACTGACCCCAGAGAAAAACAGGAGTTGTCTGTCTTTAATCGGAGATGTAATTTAGTTTGGAGGGATGCTTTATGAGCCTGAGAGTGGCCAGTAATAACTTTGGTATGTTGTTGTCATGTGGTGATGTAGCTGCAACCACAGCTTGATTTAAAAAGGAGGAACTGTGCAACCACAGAAATGTAACTGTGAAAAAGAAAGAGAAGGAACCACTGCATGATGGACTGTTTGATTTAATCAGACTTTATAGAACTTCTGTATTAAATGCATATTAACAAACAGGATGAGTCCTTAATTTACAGTAAGAAAAGAAGGGCAGAACATATGATGCTTTAGCTCATCAGCGTATTAATAACCATCCCTAATGTTCAACTTCTTCCAGACAACCAATGATGCCATTCTCTCCTTTTTTGTTCCTGGTTCTGGTTCCTGAATACTTCTTCTTCTTCTTGTGGTGTCCCATGGTCTATAGGGAGAAGATTTGGTCCTGCAGGCTGCAGATGTTGCTCAGAAATCTCTGTTGATCAATATCTTGATCTGACCTCTTACCATCAGATCCTGGCTGCAAGGAAGGGATGCTCCTTTTCCATCAGACATCTGGAGATCTGATCGTTCTTCTGGATGGTCTTGTAGTAAACCATCAGGAAGTAAAGAGCTGCAGCCTCACCGTTGCAGTGCTGTGAATACGGCCTCTCCTTGCTTCTCTATGCCAGCTTGGCTGCTGGTTGCAGTTACCCGCAGCGCCAGTCGTGTCACTTGTGAGTCTTATTTCCTCATCCTGCCACTAGTATCCTTAAGAAATTAGCATAGCGGTCAGATGATGTTACGACTCTGTTTGGGCCCAAAGCCAATTCTTATGTTAGTGACTGTTAGGGACGTAAATATGCAGTAATAACCACCTCTGGTTTGGGGAGAGCCATTTTCCTACAGCAGCTAGTAAAGTCCTGATCATCAGACGGTTTGTATGTCTTAATACAGGTGTTTGTTGGCACAGAGCAGATTTCAGGGGCGCAAAGAGCAATTGACCAGACGATGTGTGCAACCGTTTTTTTCTTTGTTTGCTTTCATTAATTTACAGATCATTTTCTAATGACCAAACCAGGCGGATATCTACTCACTGTTGAGTCACTATAAATCTAACGTTACTTAAGATGGCACCAAATACAACACACTTCTGAGTCATTCCAGAAAATGCAAAAAGCACTAGAAGTAAGTTTTTAAAATATTTTATCATTTATAGCAACCTAATATGTTCCTCTCTACCACTGAGCCCCCCTGTCTGCATCTCAAAGTTTCTGTCTGAGCTCGCTGCTGGACTCTGAACCTGCCTGAAAGCTCTGTGGATTCCTGGAACCCTGGATCTGTTCCTGTTTGGATCGGAACCCCTGGTTTGATCTCAGAACAGTCCTGTTCTGGACTGTTTCCTGGACCTGGATCGGTCTCCTGCCTGCTCACTGGGGTAGCTGCATTGGGGACGCTCTGGACGCCTCAGCTCTGCATCTCTTTGGCAGTGCATCAGCTGATCCTGCCTCTCCAGAGAGGATGGACTGAACTGTTTAACCAGGTAAGTGACTCAAATGGACAATAATTTTCTGTCAGATCATCATGGTCACTTACTTGTGTTTCTCCTTGAACCAGAGTGCAAGTGATGCGTAGTGCCCCGCCCCCTTGCAACCGCTTCATGTCCGCTCATCCACAGCTTCGCGTTCCGTTTCTGTCATTTATTTTTCTCATTCAACATTTTTAAACTTCCCACTGTCTGTCTGTCTAAATAATGGGTCAATCATTCCCATTTCATGACAGAACCTGAATGTGTTCCAGCTGTTCTGAAGCTTAAAAACTCCTCTTCATCGCTCTGTGTCAATGCAGCAGGCTGGTTTTGTGCTTTTATCAAGATAACATTATGAACCCATAAACACATTAGTTTAAAACTCCAATGTTAACTCACACCAGAGGAAAGGAGAAGTTTTATGCATGCAGCCAGTAGTTCCAGCTGCCTCTCGTCCTGCAGAGGACCAATAAACAACAAGCTGAGTTCAACAGCCTGGAGTTCCAGCCTCAAACCTTTTGTCCAATGTTCACTTCCTGCAGGATTTTAAACCTGCTGTTTGTTTAGAGGACAACATTCCTG